>PVKY010003696.1:0-21024 GCA_004027775.1 Bradypus variegatus
TACTCATGCAAAATGTACTCACCTCCTTCCCAAAGGGAGGCAGTCCAAAAGCCTCATCCAATCCCTGCATCAACTGAAAATCCAGGATCTCATGTGACTTTATTCATCAGGTCTGGAGATAGCTTCCCCTGATCTGAAGACCTGTGTGTTATCCCCCCATCGCCACATGCAAACACAAAGGTGTTACAGAGAGGGGGGCAGGATGAGAGCAGAGGACCTGGAATCCTCCTGGACAGATATCATGAAGATTCTCCACCCTGGAGGTAGGAAATAGTCCTAGATTTGGTCCAAGTTCTCTTTCCTGGGAGTAGCCACAGTCCATTGCTCTCCACAGCTCCTGGAGGGCAAGTCATGGGTCCAGAGGTATGTGTGGTCAGAGATGTGGAATGAAGGATTCAACTTTTGTAGCCTTTTGAGATGCTTCCACCTAGCTTAGATCATTTGTGTCATTGGTGTGTGTATGTGTATATGTGTCCATGTGAATGGGAATATATCTAAACTAGCAAGTTCAAGTTCACTTGCAAATTTGGAGATCACATTCAAATTTGGATGCTCCCCTCTCCTACATTAAGTTGAATTTTTGATGATCCTAATCCTTTATTTTATACATTTACATGGCTAGGCACTGTATGTGGGTGCTGATAGAGACTGTGGGTAATGGGACTGTTTTCAGGAAGAGAACCACTCTTCCAAGAATTTGGGTCAGGCTTTTGGTTTCTGCGAGCTTCAGTTTTTCTCTTCTATGCAATAAGGCCAACAGCCTCCATCTTGACTTTCTCAGGGATATTGCCCACAAATTGGCTTCTATGCCAAAGAAGTTATATGTTCAGACCATTTTATCATCCCCTCTGTGGATAGCAATGATGTAATAATAAACCAGTGACCTCACTGGGTCTGAATGGGAAGTTTGGTCACAACTTTAAGCAGCCACAAGCATGTCCTGTTTCATCTGTCTCTAAATGTAAAATTTATCCTTTGGGTAAGTTACTATTTAAAGTAACAGCATTACTAGTTAAAGTTTTAACTTGTTAACTTCATCTTCCTTCATCAAATAGATGGGAAAATTTTATAATTCTGTAATGGCAGACACCATAGAGATCAGTAAATGCTCCACTCCCTCCACTACATTTCCCAACCCCCTTGCATTTATGCAGGGCCCACATGACTGGTTTTAGACAATGAAGTGGGGGCTGAAGTGACATTTGACACTTGATATTTGAAAGAAGTGACAGTTGACATTTGAAGGAAATGTAAAAACATGTGTGACACTCCAGCAAACCTGTCCGCCACCATGGCAAATAAGAAGTCACCAAGTTCAGGTAAAGTACTACAAGATGGTGGAGCCTTCGGTCAACCTAGATCCCTAGATAAAATCCCACACTGAGCTGCATGGGAAGTGTACCCTGATCAAGAAATAAACTGCCATTGTTAAGCCACTGAGATCTGGGAGTATTTGTTACTACAAACTAATTTAAATTTACTGACCAATACACTGAGAGTTAAGCCCTTCTTTGGCCCAGGAAGGAGAATATGAGCACAGATTTGTCAGAGTGGCACTTTAAAGATCACTTTATTCTAAAATCCTCCTACAGGAACTAAAGCCTTGGGAAGGGAATCTACTGGTCAAAATTAAATAGCAATTAAGAGAAGGACCAGAACATGGCCCAGTACTCAGGCTTCTATTCCACGCTGCAATTAAAATGAGGAGTCTCTTTTGGCATCGAATAGACCCAGTCACACGCTTGATATCACATTCAATCCTCAAAATTACACAAATGGTTTCAACATCAGCTACTCTGTCCCAATTAAAATTAAAGTATTTGTATTACATGCATATTTATACAGTCATCCCTCCGACTAGACATTGTCATGTGCATAGATGTCGAAACTAAATCATGTATTGTCTGAACAAAACAGAAGCACGAGAAGGATGGGCTGGTGTTGGGAGCTGGGGATAGCATCTCCTTTAGGCAGGCAGTTAATTTGAAGTTTAAAAAATGGATTTGCACCAGCTGACACAAGGCAGATTGAATAACTTGACATTTTCTCTCTCTCTCTTCCTAGATAGTCTGCTCAACTTTGACTGGACCTGTTGCAGGATGATAGGAGCACAATTTTGCGTACCCTCTGGCATCATTTAAAAAGTGAATCCCTAATCCCTGCTTAATTTTATGAACTGTCAAAATGATTCTAAATATCTCATCTGTTTACATTTTCACCTCGGGACAGGAGTCCAGAGGTACATATTGGGTGTACAACAGTGGACTTCAGGCAATTTTCATCTCTTAATGCCTGTAGCGTGAGAGGCTGTATTTGTAATAATCACCAGATTATCTCTAAAGATCACTCTGTTGTACCTGCAAAATGGTTTGGTAGGAAAATGCAAAAGATTCAGGGGAAAGTAATTGATGAGAGGCAGGAGACGATTGCTCTTTCTAATCCCTGATGGGGAAAAAAAAAAAAAAAGTCTGCACCAAAGCAAATGTCGGTAATTTCTGCTAAATGCTGTTTGGAATTTGCAGTGGCTGAAACCTGCTCATGAATTGAAGATGCCTCTGACTGCCCCTGCAGGCTGCTCATGACATAGGGCCACAGGGACTAGGGGAACTTCTGAAAATGTGTGCAGAAGAAGAGGCAGGACGGTCAGGCCAACATGAGGTCAGAGAGAGCGGCCTCTACGGAAACTGTGGAACCAAGCAATGCAGGGGATGTCCGTGGGGCAGCACCTGGCCCCTGGCAGGGGCTTCCACATGGGTTTTCCTTTTTCCTTTTCCTCTCCCTGCTGGAGGTAGCAGCCTGGAGTAATGGGAAGAAGTCACAGTCCTCAGAGGTGACTGTGGCTTTGGGCAAATGGCTCTGTATGTGTGTCTGACAAAAGGGGGTGGGAGGCTCAATGCTGACCGTGGTGACAAACCACCACCACCCTGGATCAGAAAAGAGCAGAGCCCCTTCTCTGGGTCAGGAACTGAATCAGGCGTTTTGTAGCTATTCTTTTAATCCCCATTTTCCTGCGAGACAGGTGTCAGAAAGTTGAGGGTGAAGGATCACCCCTATTTCCACATTATTTGTCTCTTATCTTAGGGAATGAAGGAAAGGTTAGGTTCAAAAAGCAAATTAACTATAGGCAAGGGAAGTTTAAATGTCCCCATGCACCTGTGCTTTTAAAGGTATGCAAATAATCACATATGCAAAAGACCATTAGGAAATCACATGTCACCTCAAAGTTCTCAGAAGGGAAGTTCTTGGTAATAAAATATTTTGGAAAACTGAAAGTCAATTAGAGACCCTGCTTTCTCTTTTAGCAGGGGGCCAGAATAAAAACTTTCTTTTATCTTCAGCCTTGAGGACACTAAGAATGGGGTTTGGAAGACAATTTTTCTTTTTCAGGATTGACAGAGAAGGAAAAATCAGAGTTGAATCTGCTCAGATTTCTAATTATAAAAAAATGCAATAAATCCTCTATTCTTATTACTTTTCCTGAAAGAAAATCCTGTCCAGACCCCCTCCCATGTCTCCTGATGTCTTGGAGCTATCATCAGGTAGACGGCAAGACCAGGGTTGCTGGAGACCCAGACAGAGGCTGTCTGAAGGACGTCCTCAGTGCTTGTTTCTGAGCCCTAATGCCTCAGGGTGGTTTGCAGGTTGATGTTGTTGCTATTTTGTTGTCTGGCTAAGTCTGAGGAATCTTGGGGTTGATTTATCGGACTCCGCTACATAGGGACTTTTGCCTTTTGATGATGAAATCTTCCCAGGTAGCTAAAATTGGCCCCAAACAGTAGTTGTGAATTTTCTGAGAAGACTGGTGAAGTGAATTTTATGTCTTAAATTTACTGAATACCCTGTAATTTATAAATTGCTAAGCTAATTCTCTTCCTGTGATGCACTTGCACAGAAGGGAAAAATTTACATCACTTCAACCTCAAAGCAAAACCATAGCTACCAGTTTAAATGCTACAAAATGCCTAATGATGTTGCTTTAAAACATTTATGGCTTATGAAGTGCTTTTAATAGACTGTCACACCAACAGTGTGGCATAATATAGTTTTATTGACTAATAAAATATTTTAAATAACATTAATAATATTTAATATGTAATCACAACAATATTTAACATTTCATACATATTAAAGTGATAAATGGGAAGGGCGCTGTTATAAACCAGATTTTGTGTAGGTGCTTTACATAATCTTTCTCCATTCTTCACAGCAACACCAAAAGGTTGATTTTTACCATTATTTTATAGATTTAAAAAAAATGAAGCTGAGAGCAATAAAATGGCTTCGCCCATGTCACACACCTAATAAATGACAGAGGCAGAGCACAGACCCAGATCTTCAGATGCTAATTGAAATAATTTTTACAGTGCATGACATTAGCCAGGTTTATAAACATGTTATTTGTAAATTGCATGACCTTCTCTTGTAAGTTACGCCATTTGCAGAAACTGCCTATCTTTTTATAGAGCAAATTGTTGCTTTGATGTTGAAACACTTATTTGGTGCAGTGAAGATTCCTACCTGATATGAAATCCAGAAAGGGAAAATTAAAAAGCAAAACAATCTGGAAAGCGAGTTGAGCATGAGTTCTCATTAGAGAAAGCAAAATCCTCTCGTTTCAGAGAAGGTATTTTGTACATCATCATATGAGAGTTGCGTGTGTAAAATTTGCATTGCAGGGACACTGTATGAACATATGGGCCCATTAATCATGAAATATTGATTGTGGATTGAAACTATGAAACAGGTTCCATGACACATGGGTTTGTTTTGTTGGTCCGAAGTGTTAAGTAAAATAACACAGGAGCCATGCTAGCATTCATCTCCTACTCTCCTTTTGTTAGCAGGTTAGCATTCACCCAATTCACATATCCTTAGGTTTATGAATTATTAATCAAAAGAGCTAAAAAGTCAATCCAATCTGGTTAGATACAGTAGTTCTTGTGGCTTCCAAACTTTTAAATAATGAATGGTTTCATCACTTCCCCAGTGGAAGTCAAGCAAGGAGAATGTCTGGAATCAAAATCCCACTGGGTAACAAAAGCAACCGTCAAAAAAAAAGTAGTGATTTTTAATAATAGCAACTCCAACCTATTGTATCATTGCTGCCACTCTCTCGAGAGATCATTTCAGAATGGGATGGAGAGATGTCTTTCAAAAACGGCTTTATGGGATCAAATATTGCTGGGAAAAGTGGTATAACATAAGGGGGCTGGTGGAGGATATGAATATAGCCGTACACATACATTATATTGTAAAACATGCATGCCTTTTTATTCCTAATTCTTCAGAAGAACAATGAATCTTTAATTATTCTTTATATTGGAGGAATTCTCTGATGGACATCTCATCATGTTGGGGAATTTGGACAAAATAGCACAGACTAAAAGGCATTAATTAATGGTGTCTTTGATTGTCTGGATTATTGTGAACAATGGGACTTGGTGCCAATAGGGAGGTATTTAATGGGCAATAAAGGCATGAAAAGACCAACTCTGAAACAACTAGCTTGTATCAGGCTAGGAATGTGATGGAGAAAGGACAGACTCCAGGTAAAATTACAAAAATGAGAAATGGTATTGCTACATATCAGCTCACGACAAAGGATGAATTGGTGAAGACATGGTGGAGCTAATTCAAATCAAATGGTTTTAGAACTCTCCACTGGAGTCCAGATAGTTCTATGGGGCCACTTTTGCCTCTAGGTTGGAGCATGACGGAAAATTAGAACCAGGAGAGCTGTGAGGTGCGTCCTTCATTGAGCACTTAATGTCCAGTTCACCCTGTCCATTCTAACCCACTCCAAACATTCTCATTCACTGAAAATTTCAACTCGCTCTGAAATTCCCATTCATATAGGAAGTCCCAAGCCCCAGCGTCAGGAATCATGGCTTCCTGTGGGATTCAATTGTGCGTATGGAATGAGTGATCAGGCTGCACTTTCCAAAGATGTCTGTCCGAGGAGTTGGACATTATCTTTAACGAGGCTTCTGCCCCCAATCCCATTGAGCAGTTCTTCAGTAAAATGTGATCAAACATGCATAGATGAATAATGTGCCCACAGCAGATGTTTTTCCTTTCCCCCAAACTAGAGTTACCATACAAGATACAAGACATCAAGTTACATCTGAATTTCAGGTAGTTAGCAATTTTTTAAAGTGTATGTCCAAAACATGATGAGACCTACTTACGCTAATATATATATGTATCTCCTTGGTTTTCTGAAATTCAAATTCAATTAGATATCCTATGTTTTATTTGAAACACTATCCCAAAGTCAAATTCAAATCTCAAGGCATTATTACCCTCTAAAATTGTTTAGAAAAGACAAAGTCTTAATGAAGGTAACTTATATATAAATTACCTTTAGGTTTACAATATAAGATGCTATTGCCGTCCTTCCCCCTTCTGCCGATCCTTTCCTTTTTCCTTCTTTCCTGTTTTACTAAGCAGATATGCCTGGATCTGTGCTATACCTGCAGATAACACTGAATCTAAACCAGATCTTCTGGTAAAGCTCCCAGACTCCTGGGGGAGAAAGGCATGTCTACAACAATTGATCAAAATGAAAATGCTTTAATATACATCGAACCACACATCCACCCATCCACCTACCCACCAAACTATCTGTCCGTCCATCCATCCACCCACCCATCCATCCATCCATCCATCCATCCATCTAAAATCTGAGTAACTGAGGAAGATATTATTGCTTCTGCTTCAAGGAGAAACCTTGTCACATCTCTACAATATTCCTTTAAAGCAGATATCTCATTTTGCTTATGAAAAAACCATGTCTTAGAGAAGTTAGTGCTGCAGAACTGTAAGTATCAGTTTGGGACGTAAACCCCAAAACTTAGCCTCAAAATACACCACAATGTGATACATAACATGAGAAAGTTTGCACATTGCACATTGCAACTTTCTGTCTCTCTTGCCATTTTCCCCCCACAGAACCTCTACCCCCTCTTGTGCCAATGTTCGCACGTTTCTCTCTCCAGACCTCAGGGGGCTGGACTCTGTGCTGTCACCTGCGAGCCAGGGCTGCCTCCTTCCCCTCCCCCGCCTTCCTCTCCCTGGATCTCTGACCGCAGGGGCTGTGACGCTGGCCTCTGAGCACCGCTTTCTCAGTGGGGCACTTCCTCCCGCACTCAGCTCTTGCAAGTTGTTTATCTCTCACAAGGATAGTAACTAAGATAATATCTGTGGAACTGTATCTGTCTGGGCACAGATGTCTGCCTCCGTGGCAGCCTCTTCATCGGCCTGCTGTGCCTCACCTTCCAGAAGTCTCCTCCTTCCTGCCTCTTGAACCCCCTCCTGCCATTTTGCAGATGATTAGTTGAAAACTAGCAGGGCAGAGCGTGCAACAGCTCAGCTTCACCGGGAGCATTTAAGCTGCTGGAAAAGATATCCCTTCCCGGGCTTCGCATAACTGCATGGGGAAGACTGAATTTAGGTGCTGGGTACTGCTGGACCATGAATTAGACCCACTGAGACCCTGTCGGTGTGAGGGTACAGCTCAGCTGAGGATGTGAAGGCAAAAAAGAGGGTGCTCACCATGTGCTTCATTTAAAATCCCAGCACAGGTGACCGTGGTGGAGACTTTAGACCTGTGTCCCCAGAGGAGCTTTCCATGATGTTGGAAACGTTGCCTATCTCTGCTGCCCAATTTGGTGGCCCTGTGCCACATGTGCTATTGAGCACTTGAAATGTGGCTGGTGCCACCGAGAAATGGAATTCTGCATTTTATTTGTTTCATGTAATTTAAATTTAAATGACCACACGTGGTTAGTGGCCACCAAATTGGACAGGGCAGTTTCAGAACATGCTGCCAGATGCCCACTTTGAGGATGCAACCCTCTGGGCTGAAAAACTGGCTCTTTTCTGCCCCTTTGAGTGCTAAGAGTCACTGGCTTGTTCATTGTTTATTCTTCAGTCTCCCAATCAGCAAATTGTGATGCCTAATCCTTGGTTTATTATCTTCATGATGCGTTGGGAGAATCCCATGAAATCATTGACTATAACAGCTAATATCTTCAAAATGGGCATCACTGAGTTAGAAGGACTCTACCATGTGTTCTACGTGCCCACTCCTCTTGAATCCCCACGATAATTGTTTGACATTTGCACACTTGTGAAGCTCAAAACAAATGCAAGCATCATTTTTTTCTTACTCCTGGCATCCTAAAGCTTTCCACTGTCTTTTACTGCATCTGGGAGATGGTACGGTGACACAGATGCTAAAGTGCTTTGGTGTCTGAACAGCCTGGGTTCCACCCCTGTTTAATCAGATCACCTCGGGTAGGTTGCTTAACCTCCTTGAGAGTCTGCTTCCCTGTCTGTGAAATAGAATCTGGATGTGTAGGGCATCAAGGCTGTCAGGGGGAATGATGGGAGGTCCTGTCTTTGAAGCACTAACCACAGGGCCCAGGATCCCCAGTAAATGTCAGTTCCCATCAGTCCCTTCAGAAAACAACCTCTGTTTTTGATGAAACATTTAGGATGAATGGTAGCCTTTGAATGCCTGACTAAGGGCTACTGGGAAAATTACAAAGGAAAATTCTGGGGGTCTTATTGCAGTTCTTATTGAGAGCAAAGAGGACTTAGGCTGCTTCCAAAGCCCTGTCAAATGCCTTGACATTTCTAGACTTAAGACACACATCTCCACTGGGTCTATTTACATGCGGCAGAGCAAAGTTTCCGGCTTTTAAGGAGAGAGGTTTCTTAAATCATATTAAAAAGACCTCAAAAGGTTTCCTAGATATCAAACAGCTCTTAAAATAATATTTTGACTATTTAATTGTAAATAAATCAGGAGCATGTGGAATAACTTTCAATCAAAATACACATGACTTTTTAAATGAGGGTCTAGAGGACTTGGTGTAATGTGCTTAGGATTTTATTGAACTTGGAAGGTTTGAAAACGTTTTGCGACATGAGACAGGGCTCAGACACAGCAGGGTTTGCTCTGCCCTGTTTCTCTTACATGCACCAAAGTTTTCAGCTTTCACAAAATCTGATTTGAAATATCTGAGATGCCTTGTTTTGAAGGCAGGCACATTTTCGAGAAGCTGAAAGGGGAGTGCCAATGTCCACTGCGATGGCAGAGCTAAGGATGTGGAACTTGGCACACAGTGGTCACTTCCAGCCCAAAGAGGGGACAAGGAGATCCAGCCACAGGCCCCAGCAGGTAGGGTGATTGAATTCATCCTCAGTTGGGCTGCTGTGAACAGGTGTGGTGGGCTGAGAGGAAGTGAGTATTCAGAAGTGACCAATAATCCATTTCCCACACACACGCACGTGTGCACACATGCACAAGCAGACAAATACACTGTCAGGGAGAGCCCAGGGAAGGAAATAGATCTGGAGAGTCTGCTGCTAGAGTGACCTCACTCCCTTCCTCCTTCCCTTCCTTCCTTCCTACTGAGTTCCTCTCCTAGGCACACCCAAGATTTCTGGTGCATCCTGTTAAAATCATTCCCAAATGTTCTTCCACACTCAGGGCAACTGAAGTTCTTGCTGCATGATGCTGGCCACCCCATCCATGGTTACAACTGTGCCAGGCAACTGGGCAAGGGTGAAACCACAGGCTTGGGGCGAAACACGGAGCTTGAGGCTCCCAGCAGTGCGGCTGAACGCTGGGGCTTTCTCAGTGAAGTGAAACTCGTGTGCAAACTGGCCCTGAGAATCCAGACTGCCAAGCGTGCTTTCAGGAGGAGGGGAAGGCAGAGACCGATCAGCTACCTACAGGTTTTTGGCAACAGAACAGCCGCAACTGTGGCCAGGCCCGCTCCGCCTGCACATCACTGGGGTGGCGAGGAGAGCTCAGACTCGAAAGGGCTAAGACTGGGTTGCAGACCTGCCTGGCTCTTGTATTTACTGGTCAAACGGCACTAAAAGTCGTCCTCCCAGGACTGCAGGTTCTTCATTTCTTTAAGGGGAATTTTAGAAAACTCACCCTGCGGGGGTCATTTGATGAACTAATAAAATCGTGTCTGCAGGGAAACATGGTGCAGTCATCGTTTGCTCTTCCTGCAAAGTCTGGTGCTGGCGGGGGCTGCGCGTTAGGGCCGAGCCTCGGGCTGCTCCGCTCCAGTGGCCTCTGCGTGGGCACCACCACCGGTCCCCCCAGAGGGCTGATCCTCAGCACCGAAAGTGTCTGGAGCAAGACACGGGTTGCAGTTCTGGGAGCCTATGTTCTGGGAGACTCCGATGACGAGGGGCGCCTGGTCCACAGAAGACAGCCTGGAAATCGCTGCGTCCTCATCATCTCGATGAGGCGGCAACAGTGGTGGCAATGACAGCAAGGAAATCAGTGGCTAGTGCTCCCATCACAGCCCGGTGTGCTCCCACCACAGCTCCTGTGCATGCTGCTAACTGCAGTCATCCTTCGGTTGACATCCTTGTGTCATGCTTTCTGTGGCTCCATTTCACAGAGGGGGAACTGAGTTTCTGTGGGGTTTCCTGGCAGACAGGAAGGGCAGAGCTCGGACACTAAGAACCAGCGCTCTTGCAATAACCGAGGAAGGACTCAGATAAGATAAAATATATCCAAGTGATTTGCCATCTCTAAAGATCTATTCAAACACTGGTTGCTTTTTATTAAGACTAATGTTAATAATTAGCATTAACACTGAATTATTAAGTCCATTACTACTAATGTACTATTATATTGCAAATATTAATTACTAATATCAATTAATAGCCATACTAAGCACTCAATTAATAATAATAATAACAGAATACTGCAGCTAGTCCAGCTTATTTTAGGTCAACTTTTTGGACCACATTCTACTAGGGTCTGGGGCTGGGTGGGTTGACATGTCATTAATTTACCTTTAACCTATACTTTGTGGGTTAAGGATGCCAAATCTTAAAATCTTTTTTCTTTTTCAGATTTTCCCATACCCTGCTTGTTGAATGGATGTTCTGCAATCATCTTACTGGTTCTGGTCAGCCCTCCAAAGGGTGACCCCCATTCAGGCTCAATCCTATCCTCCCTGCTCTGAGAAGATGGACAGAGCAGGCCGTGGCCTCCCTTCCCTGGAGGAAACGGTAGTTTCCTAACTGGCTGTTACCACTTGGCACTGGGACGTGGCCTCCGGTCACTTCTGCCCCCAAGGCAGCTAGTGGCCTGGCAGAGGAGAAAGGGCCTGGGTCATGGCGCCAGTTCCTGGCTCTGAGGGCTCTCGTGGGGTGGCATTGGGCATGTTGTTAGCACTTTCTGGTCCCTGGGTTTCTCATCTTCCCCGCGGGCACTGACGTCTGCGCTGTGGAGACTGAAGACATGCTGCACGGAAAGCACATGCAGAGGCCCCGATGGGAGCCGGGCTTGTCTGTTCATCTGAGCCCCTCCCAGGCCCGGTGCTGACCCTGCTCATCACTGCACGTGGAGGAAGCTCAAACATCCCCTCGGCCTGGGACGCAGCGGAGAGGGGATGAACACGGGTGGGCAGATACGGCTTCAAGGCGCAGTTCTGCACGTGCTGGGGGCAGGAACAGGGCGAGTCACAAAATGTTCGGGAGCTTTGGTTTCCTCCTCCGTGATGAGAGTAAAACCTCCTCTGAGGGCAGTGGGGAGAGTGAAACGAGCTGCTGCACCCCAAGTGCTAGCATGCCAAGAAAACAGGAGGTGTCTAAAATAACGTTCATTCCTTCCTGTCCTTCCCTGGAGCTAGTACTTGAATGATGGTGGTGAAGAGGAGGGAGAGCAGATGGAGGAGGAGGAGGGAGGAAGATGGGTGCTCACACTCCAGGGCACACCCTGGTTTATGGAACCTCTAACGAGTATCACCTCATACGGCATTTGCAGCAATGCCAGGGAGAGGCATTATTATCACACCCATTTCACAGCTCCAGTAACTGAGGCACAACTGGCCTACAGACGTACAAGGCTCCCCCTGCTCTAAAGCTCAGCAGGCTTGATCCCCAGTCCCACGGTCCCGTAGCATCGGGGAAAGGGGCTCCTACCTTCCCTCCTGGACCCTTTGGGCCCAGAAAGCAAGGTCAGCCCTTCTTTGCTTGTGAAGTCCAGGGACATGAGCAGGGCTCCTGGCTTCCGGGCTCAGCTCTCCAACCTGGGCACAGGCCTCCCTGCCCTCTCTCTGCAGGTGGTAAACTTCCTCTCAACTGTGGCCTCCCCGTCTGGGTAGTGATATGGTTGGACCCCATAATTTTTAAGGGCCTCTCCAGCTTCAATGTCATCTTCTAAAAGATTGGTGATTGAAAATATCTTCTCTTCAGATAACCTTAGAAAACTTCAAGACCCAAAGACTAACTTCAATTTTATTTGTAGAGCAGCTGTAGGTTTAAGAAAAATAATGCAGAAAGTATAAGGGTCCCATACGTCTCTTCCCTGTTGCTCATGCACAGTTTTCCTATTATTAACATTTCACGTTAGTGGGATACCTTTGTTAAAATTGATGTTGTAACACTGTTACTATAATTATATTATTTACTATAGGCCATAGTTTACGTTAGGGCTCACTCTTTGTGTTGTACAGTTCTATAGGATATTAGTTTTTTTTTTATTCTGGCCACATGTATACAACCTAAAATTTTCCATTTTAAGTGTTTTCAAGTATACAATTCAGTGGTGTTAATTACCTTCACAATGTGGTACTAATGTAACCACCATCCATTACCAAAATGTTAGAATCAGCCTCGTGGGAATTCTAGGGATTAATCCTTAGGTCCTGTTCAAAGATTCTATCAATGATCTGGATAAAGACAACGACTGTCTCTTCCAATGTGTGCAGAATGGTGGATTTTGTAATATGGTTCAAAAAAAGGATGACAGGAAACTGGAATCGTGAGCTACATTTGAGTAGGTTGTTCTTCTATAGGAAGTGATAACTTAGTCAAGGCTGAAAGGATGTTTTTCTTATGAAGGACATGCAGATATTTAAGTTGTAACATGGGAGACACTGGGGAGACTTTATTTCTGTCATCAAAGATGAAGAGGCCACTGATTCCAGCCTTCAGCTGGACAGAAAGAGTCAAACTCAAAGCCAGGTCACGCCATGAGTGGTGGAGCAGATGTTTGCCCTCCTTAAGGTATGCCCTTGCAGCAGCATAACGCGACGCTCATTCCTTCAGCCCGTGTGCCTTGAGGAGCAACTCGCCAGCTCCCCAACACGCAGAAATGACCAAGGCACACTAGCCTCTTCCCCTGGATGGTATATTCTAGAGGGAGAGATATCCATGCACAGGTAACAAGTCTATGAACAGTGCACAATACACAGGTAACATACATGAGCAGTACAGAATCATACACAGGGAACATGTATGTGGGCAGTGTGCAATAGCATACAGGTAAACATATACATGATAAATAGTACACAGGGAACACGTACATAAACAGTACATACTTACAACCCAGGAAAATATGTATGTAGAGAGTACACAACCACACACAGGTGATCAGCCAGAGTAAATTGCACACTGGTAAGTGCTGTGAATGGAACTAGACATGGTGGTAGGGTAGGGAGTGAATGAAGGTGGCGGGGCAGTGGGAATTCAGGGGAGGCCTTCCTGAGAGATGCCACCTGAACCGAGAGCTAACGCAGGATACACACCATACCAGGGGCCGGTGGTGCAGGATGGCTCTGGGCATCACGAACGATAAGCAGGTCTGGGTGGCTGGAGCACAAGAGGCGGATGAAGTTGACACGACATGAGATTAGAAAGATGGGCAGGTGTTAAGTCAAGCAGCTCCCAAGCTGAGAGGATTGGATCAAGTGGCATGCCTGTGACCTGGTGAGCTCCCCGTCAGTGGAGGAATGCAAAGAGCCACTAAGTGACTTTTGGTCAGGAACATCCAAGGGGGCCTTTAGTATTGGTTGTTGAAGACTGAGAAAGGACTTGAAGTGGAATGCTTAACAGCCCTTCCAAATTTGACATCAAGACACTCAGTTTCCTGGGCTCCAAAGACGTCAGAAGTATCATCTCCTGGAAGCTCTGACTGGACATGCTTTGCCCGTACCGAGGAGCAGCCACCATGGATAGGGAGGGGGAAGGCTGGCAGAGCAAACACCAGCTGAAGACAGACAAAGGACAAAATGCAAGTGAGACAGTGGCCAGGGCCAGGGTCATGGCTCATTTAGACCTGGGCACTCAAGACAGCCCGGGAAAGCCTCTTTACACTGACTATTGAAAACCATTCAAAAAATCAAATCAACAAGATCATATGCTATCCCCACCATTATTTTACCCTGATGATAGGACGTTAGAATATGAATGCAGTTTGAAAGTAGCACCATCTCTTTGAAACATCAGAAAGCCCTCTCCACCAGACTAGTGCTTTGCTGAGATGCTGGCAGTCAAAGCTACTGCTCGACTATTCTCCTGTTGTCATGTTACAGTGACAAAAGCTCCTGATATATCAATTTAACCTTGGTTCAAAAACTCTCTTAGTTCTGCCCTAGTGAAGTCAAATGGACTTTTATCATTTTCAGCACAAAATGCTCAGTTTGTCAAGAGGGAAAAAGCAGACAGTGCTTGAAAATATAATCATATTTGGAAGAGAAGATTCTGGAAGTTACTTGGTATTAGAGATTTCCCTAAGAAAACCCAGCTACCAAGAATGGGAGCATGGGGTTGTGAACGCACCTGACCCTATAACATGGTAGAATGAAATATAAGCAGGTATGTCAGGCAGTGTCGTCCTTATCTGCATTTCCAGACTTCAATGTGAATTTTTTGCCCACTCGCTGGTATATGTTAGAGATATATCTACATCTGGATGGTAGCTCTCAGGAAGGCAAATGTGCTTCCTCAAGCAGGAACCTCCTCTGTAAGACTTGGTTTCCAATCTGCAGAGTAGGGATAGGGTAGGAGCGGATTTAGGTGTATAGGAAGACCCCAGATGATGCGGTCATCCCCAGGACACTGTACACATTGGATGGCTGAAACCCAGTCTCTCTTCAGCTTCTGTGACACTGTCTAGTTCCCCTCACCCTCTTTGGAGACTTCTGAATCCACTCGCCTTCTAGAAAGATGGTCTAATCTATGATCATAAACATCAGATGGGATCAGTGTTTTATCTTCATGGTATTAGCAAGGAACTAGAAGCCCTAGTGTTTAAAAAACTTTCCAAGATATAATAAGGGACCAATCTTTTTCCCACACCCAGGCTTGTCTGATGCTGACATCTGAGCTTTGCCTGGCCACCCTAATTGCCCCTAAGAGCCATCTGTGGAGCTTCTGAGGGAGACACTGAGTCCCAGCAAGGAGCCCCCTCCCTCGCCTGTCTGAAGCAGCCTCGGCTCCATCTGGTGAGAGCTGGGAACCTCTTGTCCTGTTATCAAATCGCCGTCCCAGTTCCCAAACCCTGACGTCTCTGGGGACGGAAGGCTTGAGTAACCACCAGGCTAATGATAAAGCACCAACGGAAGACCCCAGTCACCTCTTGGTTTCCTCCCTTCCCACGGCCGTGGTGATGAAGACCGGCAGGCACCAGGGCAGTAATGCGATCTAGCTCAGGGTTAGCTAAGAGGTGGTTTGTGGTCAGGCACCCAGCAGATGGGTTCAAATTACCTGACTTTAATTTCAAGTAATTAGCGGACTGGATTACCCTCCTGCTCAGGGGACCTGGGACAATGCGGCTCTGGGACAACATGGACAGACACGAAGGAAACGGGGACTCTGCTCCCTCTGGGAATGGGGCAGGTGGGGGTGGGGAGGGCCAGGCTCTGGACACGGGTTCCCAAAATGATCCAAGGACTCGGGGCAGCCCCCTTCAGTCCCCAAGGAGGCTTCCAATAATGTGGTAAGGACTCCTTTGCAGAGTTCACAAAGACCTCTCCAGAACTCTGGAGAGAGGTGAAGTCAGAAAGGTCAAGATTTGGTTTAGTAATCCTTGTTCTTCTAGTTTTTTGCTTTTTAGGTTTAATTACCAAAAATGTTTATGGATATGCATATATTTCCAAATGCACACATAGTTTGCTGGGGGCCTATTTATGCTCTTAATAATTGCTAGACTTCATTGGAGACTTTTAGGTAGTAGACTAAGTATTTACATGCCTGGTGTTGTGTAATGCTAAAACTGCCCGTGTGGGGTAAAGACTCTTACAGGCATCCACTTACAGTTGTGACTATTAATCGTGAAAGGGGTGAACGAGTCTGCTCAAAGCCCCCTGGCTCCCCAAAGAAAGCCGGACTCTGTTCTAAACACAGACACCAAAGCACCCAAATTCCTTATCCCACTGCTCTGGTGAGCACAGGCCTTTTGTCTCCTCCTCTGACAATGCCAAGGGCTTCCACTCCAGTGTGTCTGGCCCTAAACTTTTCCCAATCTCCTTATTGTTCAAAAAGGCATTCATATGGTCATTCATGCATTTATTCATGTGAAAGCATGTCCCCTAGCTGCACTGCTACAGGCATATACTAGACCCTCAAGAGATAGCTGTTGGGCGAGTTGATGGGTGAGGATAGAATAGCTAATAAGGCAGGGCTCTCCCTTCAAGAACTTGTGCACAGTCTGGAGAAGAAGACAAAGCTATAAACAAATCCATGCACACTAGGATGGTAAGTTTTACAATAGATGATGGTGACAATAATTGTTATGAGGGGATAAATGAAACCATATTTGCAAAAAAAAAAGTCTTATATAATACATATGTATCAAGTGTTCAGTGAACACTATTTGGCTTCCTCAGGAAGCTATCGTCTCCAGCAGTGGAGAGTGTGTGTAGGTGTGAGCATATGTGCATGGTCTAGCATGTGTGCATGGGTGAGCGCGTGTGCATGGGTGAGCGTGTGTGTATGTGTGAGCGTGTGTGCATGGGTGAGCGTGTATGTGTGAGCATGTGTGCATGGGTGAGCGTGTATGTGTGAGCATGTGTGCATGGGCTAGCATGTGTGCATGGGTGAGCGCGTGTGCATGGGTGCGCATGTATGCATGTGTGAGAGTGTATGTGTGAGCATGTGTGCATGGGTGAGCGTGTGTGCATGTGTGAGTGTGTGTGTATGTGAGAGCGTGTGTGCATGGGTGAGCACATGTGCATGGGTGAGCGTGTGTGCATGGGTGAGCACGTGTGCATGAGCTAGCATGTGTGCATGTATGTGTGTGCATACATGCACCTGTAGGTGATTGCATGTGTGTGCATGTGTGGGTGTGCAGTTCTGTGTGATTGTGTGCATGCATGTGGGTGCATGAGCCTCTGTATGTGTTGTGTGTGTATGTACACCTGTTTGTACATGCATCTCTGTGTGTATGTTTACTCCTCTCCTGTGCCCCCCTGTTCCTGTCCATACCTGGCCTAAGACAGGTGCTTAAGGAGAAGACAAGAAGGGCTGAGACCAAGAGAAGAGGCAGTTAAAATGTCACCCCAAAGCTTCCTGAGGGCTTTTGAAGGGCGGTATGAGCTATTTTGCATTCTGCATTTGTTCTAAGAAGTGCTCTCTGATGGAGCATCTGGGAACAAGACCAAGAGAAAAATATAGCCATCTTGTTGCTACCTGCTTGAGAGCCGCAAGCCCCAGCTTTCTGAGAGATGTCCCAGGGAGAAAGATGAGCTGGCAGGGAAAGGGGGCTGGACTGGAAGCTGGAAAGTATCATCACCTGTAAAATGTGTATATGCTTGGCCTGGTGGGGTAAATGAGAGAATGTTCTAGCAAGTTGTCTGATCTGCAGGAGAGGTGTTCAGCTCTTGATAATCCTCAGTTTCTGCATCTGCAAAATGGGACTAAAGGAGGCACAAAACAAGATTGTGGTGACTCTCAAACGAGATGGTGTATCCCCGAGTGTTTTATAAACTGCAAAGTTCTACAGAGGTGCTGGCTAATTGATCGATGTATATAGCCAGAAGTGAACGTGTACCTTTGGTGCATTATGTAATTGTTGCTGCCAACTGAACAGTTCTCACATCAAGTTCTACGTTACCTAAGTGGCCACCGAGAGACCTTAGGCCCCCAGACAGTTAAACCACGCTGGGGCCACCTGGTACTTCAAGCTGCTCAAGGACCTTCATAAAACTGCTAGGTGACCACAAAACTAACCACGGGTTCCTCTGAAGCCCAGCACGAGCAGCATGCACCCGGCTCGCTCAGAACCACGGGAGAAAAGGGTGATGCAGCGTTTTGTTGGCTCCTGTCTTGGGCGGGCCGGCAGGCCCAGCGACGGCCCGTCAGGTTATCAGTTTCTCACAGAAGTGTGCTCCCTTGGCCCACCTGGAAAGCCCCATCGGCAGGGATGTTGACGTGCTGCCCCCTCTCCACGTGGAGCCTGGGCTGCTCTGTCAGGGGCTACAGACTGTGAATATTTAGTGTTTTAAAAAGTTTGAGTGACTTCAGGTTTAAAGGGCACTGGCCTTTCAGACAAAAGCAGCCTTCATTGGCTTTTCTTGGCCGGCCTTAAGGGGATGGAGGGGAAGCTGGGACAAGCCATGTGTGCTGCAAAGTGCGTCCCATAATGGGAATGTCTGACAGCGCCGTAACTGTCAGGACTTCCCAGATTTGGGACAGAGCCTGGGTATTTACTGACATCTCCTGTTTCATTGGTAATTATATCTCCTTAACTTGAACACGGCCCTCCCTTCACACACACGGTTCTCATGCATCCTGTAGATTTCCTTCCTGGAAAATCAGAAGGGTCTGTTTGCTTAGTAAACCGGAATGCGGGGTCTGGAGTTGAAATCTCATTGCTGCCCCAAGAGCTAACTGTGCAGCATTGGGGGGTTCATCGGACCTCCCGGGGCCCCCTGTTCTGTTTCAGAAGATCTGAGCTTGCGGCTCTCAGGATCTTCATTAAAACAGTGGACCCTGGGATCTACTAAGAAACCCTGCCCTGGGGGTCCCATGGGTGAAGTTCAGAGGATTAGTGACCCCTGAAAATGATAAGACATTATTACCTGTGGGCATTTCCAGGTAGGAAAGGGCATTTGGGGTCACAGAGTCCCTAAGGATCTCTGATCCAATAGCAATTTAGAACCAGCAGTGGAAAGGTCAGAAGAGAGAGGATGATCCATGACAGCGTCCAGGTTCAGGGCCACCACCCCTAGAAGAATGAGATACTCCTGCCTGATTGGGGGTGTGCGGAAGATGACGGAGAGGTGAAGATTTCACTTAAATACGTGAGGATCCTCAAGTGTGGGTGGATGGCAGGGTATCCACAAGGAGACATCTGGGAGAAGTGGGAGACACCAGACAGGCCCAGCTGAACCCCCACCCAAACCACTGATGGTGCGGGCTCAGGGAGGGGCTCCAGGGAGGAGAGGAATGGGAAATACGTAAAAAGACCAAATGGGTGGAGAGTATAGATGAGGTCACCTGAGATGTTCCTGGAAGGATGGTGGATATCCTTCTTCTTGAATGCACCACAAGCACACAGAAAACAGAGGATTCTAGGAACAGCAGAATCCACAGAATTTCTGAAACCCTCCTAGTTCATGACTTTTGCTGGTACTTTGGGGAGTAAAACAGGCTAGAACTCCATATTGAGACACACTCAGAAAGCCATTGCTTGTCCTCACCTTGAAGACAAGTTCTACTTAAGACTTTTCTTTTTTTAGTTTCATGAAATCACAACCTACAAGTCAAGGTCTTGTGTCCCAAGAGTCTGGTGACCGTCTCTCTGAATGGAAACCTCAGAGAGCCAGATGTTTGCCAGTAGCCCAGGAGACAGAACAAAACATGACAGCCAGCCAGTGAACTCCCCAAAGCTGGTTTAGCAGCTCAAAAATGAACTTTGCAGAAGCGCTGTTTCTACAAGGCAAACCCTACCGCCAAACTTCTGCCAACAGCTTTCAATGAAATGAAAGAGAACTGGGCTGCATCTGTACAGCTCGGCGATCTTGCCCTTGCCACTGAAGGAAGTGAGGGGAGAAGGAGACATCAGAAGGAAACCGAGTCACCTGCTTCCCGTGCACACTTACTGAGCACCCATCATATGCTGTGCTAGGCCTGAAAATGCAGAAAGAGGGCCTAAGGCCCGGAGCAGCTTGGCCTCTTGACTCCCCATGCAGGTGAGAGACTCAGAAGCTGTTAAGGGTTGTCTTGGTGCCACTCCCGCTGCTCTGTGGGACACACCTCTGGAAATTCAAACTCCGGGGGCCTCAGTTTCCCATCTTTAAGATGAGAAAGCTCTCCTCCTCTTCATGTGTGCTCTCTCAACAGGAAGCAGAGAAGACAGAAGGAGTAAACATGAAAGACTTCTGAAAGTGAGACTGCTCAGGTTGGAGGGGGCTTTACGCCCTGTGCTTCCATAAGGAATTTCCATTTAGGAAATAACTGTCTATTTATCTTTGTAAGCTTTGGCCCAATAAATGAACACACAAACAAACAAACAAAACTGATATTCAATGTCACCAGGTTCTTCTTTCCATCTAAGTGCAGAGGTCACCAATCACTCTGTGAAAAGGTGTGAGCTTTGCAATATGAATCAATAATCACACATTCAAAACCTTGGGGCCATGTGCACTCTTTAATACAGAACATTTCAGATTTAGGATGGAAATATGCTGCATCTACTCAATATCATTTAGCCTCCATCCCAGTGAGGTCCGAGGTAGCGTCTTACAATCAAACACATTAATATTTCTGCAGCAAAATGTGTGAATATGTACATGATGGGAGTAAACAAAGACCATAAGTACACTCGTGTCAGTCCAGGTCAGCTGACACTGCCAAATGAGTTCAGGTCAGGTCAGTTTTTGCAGCCAAATGAGTTATACGATTTAAGCTTTCAGGGCTTTGGGGGTTTCAGGATTGCAGGGAAGAGATCATGGACCCATGGTCATGATTATCATTGATGGATATTTATCACAAGCCAGCCTCTGTGCTAAGTGTGACTCTGCTCCAATTAGCTCCATGTTGTAACAGAGGAACTGAGACTTCCAGAGCGTGTGGGGAATAATTAGCAAGGTCAAGTCTCTATACCTAACTCTGGAGCCCACGTTTTGAATCAGGACAACAAATCAAAATTTTATGAATGTTTTATGGGAGTTCTAGGAATGGTTTGAGGACTGAAGTGACTCACGGGGGCCAAGAGAACTGCTTGTTCTGACATTCTTGTCTTTCCTGAGACCT
>PVKY010003697.1:0-21010 GCA_004027775.1 Bradypus variegatus
AGCATATCTGAAAGGTAAAGAAACATTTTCCAGACTCCACTGGGCCTGGCTGATCCCTGCTCCGAGCTCAGCAAAGTTCTAATCTTCTAAGAGACCTGAATGATGGTCACCATCAGCCCAGAAATGTCAGCAGAGCCCTGGGTTACAAATGGTCCTGGGCCTCCGTGGAAGGACAGCACAATCTAACCATGCCCCTGAGGTACACGGGTCCAGAGGCCACAGATAAAAGAGCCGGCCAAGGACCCTCCACACCCAACCAGGACAACTACATGAAGGTCCATTTTCTCTGTGCCCAGCTGTTCTGCGCTTTCAGAACCCGCTGCTCCCTGACTGTAGTGGAAATGAAGATCTGATGCTCCACGGTTCTCCATGACTCTACATCACACCCACTAAGAGAGAGCAGGGCTGTGAATGGAATAACCAACTCACTAGCTAGGGTCTGGTTTTTATAACAATCTCCCCCATTTGCTGAGGACCTACTTTGTGTCCTTACATGTATTACTTGTTGCCCAGAAGCAACAGAGCATTATCACCCCCATTTGACAGATGGGGAAGCCAAGGCTTGAAAGGTGGGTACGCGGTAGGTAAGTGAGAACCCAGCTCTACCATCAGATCCTTTGTTCTCAACCACCATGCAATACTGCTCCTGGATGATATTTTATTTTAAAGCAAATTTAAAGCTGCATTCAACTTCATTAGTCATTAGACAAATGCACATTAAAACCACAATGAGATACCACCACACATGATCAATATGGCTAAAATTAACCAGTCTGAAGATGTGAAGCAATGGAAACACTCATCACTGTTGGTGGGACGGTCCAGCAGTACAGCCCCTTTGGAAAATACTTCAGCATTATCTGGGAAAGGAATGTACATTCTAAAATCCAGCAATTCCACTCCACATAAGCACCGGGAGACATGTTTGAGGCTGTCCATAACAGCAAGGAAACAATCCAAATATCCACTGACAACAGAATCAACCAAATATGGCATAATGGTGCAATGGGATACTACACAGCCAGAAAAAAGAATGAGCTACAGAGATGCAAAAATACAGATGAATCTTTAAACCCAATGTTACACAAAAGAAGCCAGACACAAAAGAATTCAGACTGCATGTTCAAAACCAGAAAAAACAAAACTCTAGTGTTTACGGGTCTATACCTAGGTAATAAAACTGTAAGCAAAGAAAAGCACACACTTTCAAAGTCAAATTAGAGATTTGTCTAACAAATCTCCACAGGCCCTTTGACTCAGGCTGAACCTTTGTTTGACTTAACTGCTTGCTATTGAGTAGGCCCCGACTCTGCAGACAGAAGCTAACTTACAAAATGTAAGATGCTGATGTCATTATTTTTGACCAATAGAGACGCAAATGATTTCTGCCTGTAGAAAAGATATCTTCAAAATGCATGGTTTTATGGCTCTGTAAGACATTAACCAATTCAGCATCTAAATGCAGAACCCTAATCAGTTCTGTATCTAATTGTACCCAGGCTTCCTTTCTGCCTCTCACATTCTCCGGCTTTACTCTCCAGCCATTTCCCTCATAATTAAGTTAAATAAATATACACTAGGTGATTCCTGCACACGAGTTATGTTTTTAACTCTTTGAAAACTATATTTTGGCAGGGGTATGGCAATGTTCTATTTTATGACCTGTAACATGAGTATACAGGTGCTTAACTCTTTGTATGCTATATTCAAAAACAGAAAAAATCAAAACACGCACAAAAAATTGCATACAAAAAAACAACAACAACGTGCAGGCACATAAAAACATAAAAATAGAGCTTCTCTGCGTGGAGGGAGGTGCCGACCCCTCCCACCAGTGGAACCCAGAAAGAGGCTCCAGAACTCCAGTTGCCTATCCCTTAAAGTCATCGGGGCTCACGTCCACAGGCCAGGACTCCAAATGTGCACATATGCACATCCCATGGGCCCAGGCCTCTCAAGATGCCTTGAACGAAGAAGATAGAATTTCTGACCGCAGACATACAAGGTACTAGCATCCTTCCTCAAAGTCTCCCACATGTTCTCAGTACTGGACAATGGCCAAACTTTTCAGCCAATTTTTACTTCTTCAGCTATGCCCCTTCTTTAACCAGGAACAGTTAAAGCTGATTGACAACACTTATTCTATGTCAAGTACGTGACATTTTCCTGTCAAGGTAGGGCCTCCCATCCCCATTTTTACAGATGGGGAAACTGAGCCTCAGAGAGGCCTACCCAGCTGCTGAGTGAAAGAGGCCGAGATTCTACCCTCACTGTCTTTTCCCACCTCACCAACTCACCTCTTAGCAGGACTGACAACAGATTGCACACACCCAAAGCAACCATCACCTGGGAATCAGACACTTGCTTTGAAAATTATCTCACTAGTAAAACCTCTAGTCTGCAGCACTTTCCTCCAGAGAAGCAAATTGTCATCTTGCTGCAAGATGGTCCAGCCTTTGGAAATAGCTAGGAGTTACTTGGTGCCAATCTGGGAAGCAAGTGGGAAGAAAGTGGCAAGCTTTATACAGAAACACTATTTTGGATACAAAAGGTGTGGCTCTAAAAGGAGAGGCTAAGCCTACTTATAACTGTGCCTAAGAGTCTCCCCTGGAGAACCTCTTGGTTGCTCAGATGTGGCCTCTGTCTCTACATGGCAGGTGAACTCACTGCCCTCCCCAGGACTTGACTCCTAGGGGTGTAAGTCTCCCTGGCAATGCGGGACATGGCTCCCGGGATGAGCCTGGACCCGTCATTGTGGGATTGAGAAAATCTTGACCAAAAGGGGGTAGAGAAGTGCAGCAAAAAGTTTCAGTGGCTGAAAGATTTCAAATGGAGTCGAGAGGTCACTCTGGAGGGCATTCTTATGCACTATATAGATATTCCTCTTTAGTTTTTAGTGTATTGGAATAGCTAGAAGGAAATATCTGAAACTGTCAAACTTTAACCCAGTAGCCCTGATTCTTAAAGACGATTGCATAACTACGTAGCTTACACTGACTGTGTGACCCTGTGATTATGAAAACCTTGTGGATCACACTCCCTTTATCCAGTGTATGGACAGATGAGTAGAAAAATGGGGACAAAAACTAAATGAAAAGTAGGGTGGGATGGTGGGGTGCAATGCTTTGGGTGTCCTCTTTTACTTCTATTTTTATTCTTATTTTTTTTCTTTTTGGAGTGAGGAAAATGTTCAAAAATTGATTGGGGTGATGAATGTACAACTATACGATGGTTACTATGAACAGCTGATTGTACACTATGGATGACTATATGGTATGTGGATATATATCTCAATAAAACTGAATTTAAAAAAAAGGTGTGGCTCTAAACACCATCTTTCCACCTTTCCCAAAACTCTCCTAGAGGTTGGGACAGCTCAGCAATGGTTTCAAGTGTGGTTTAAAATTCCTTAGGGTTCTGGGACATGCCAAGTCTAGCCCTCTCTGACTTCGGGGTTGGCGAAGCTTTCTCAGACTTTGAGGTGATGGTCCTCAAACTTCAGTGAGTGCCACAGTAACCCAGAGAGGTGTTTAAAATGCCAGTTCCTGGCTCCCACCCCCAGAGATGCTGGTGCAGGCAGCCTGGGGGAGAAGGCCTAAGAGTCTGAGTTTTCAGTGAACTTCCCAAGTGACTTTGACACAGCTGTTTGGAGGCCTGCACTTGGGACTTTAACTCTAGTTGCAGGTACTAAAAAAAATCCAGAGTCTTCCAGCCTCTTGGTGACCTCACAGGCCCCTGCTAGAGCTGCAAAGGCAGCTACCAGGTCAAGCTCAATCAGCCAACTGCAGCCCTGTGGTTAACGATAAGATCATTATCTCCATTAAGTGTGGATGTCTCCACCACAGAGCTTTGTTTGCAGGGCTCCCCAGATATTAACACCTCCAATAATGGGGCGGGGGTGGGGGCTAGACGAGCGGGTGGATTAGGCTGGGCAAAGAGTTTTCTGGAAACCTTCCAGAAAGGGAGGCAGAGATGACTGAGCTTGTTTGCTTGTTCTTGCCCTCAACCTCCAAGCGAGAAGCAATGAGTGAGTTTCTTGGGCGCAGGGAGGTTGCAGACCAGGACAGATGTCAATGATAAAACACATGAGTTTTCACGTTCAAGGCTTTCACTTTACTCGACCTCCCCTACCCCACCACTCTAGGCTATTCCCCAGCTCCGAAGCCCATTCCACTATGGCAGCTGAGGACAGGCCCTTCTTACTTCTCTATCCTTCCAGAAGCTCTAGGGGGTGAGGCCAGGCCCTGGCTTATAAAGAGGCAACTGTGACCAGCTTTTTTGGGGGCAAAAAGAGATGAGAGCCCTCCGAGGAATGCCCTCCTACCCAAAGGAAGTGCTCCATTTCTTCAAGCTACTCATTTCAAACTGCAGGGCAACAATTGAGTTGTGAAACCCTTTGAGTGGGGCTGCAACTGGCATCTTTAAAAGACAGTAGAATGGAAAATATCTGTACTCTTTCATGAAACTTTTGATTCTGTTTTCTCTCTAAATAAATGCATGTCGGTTTGGCGGTAGACTGCAGTGAAGTAACAGTTTGAAAGCCGCGGCCTCAGGCATGGCTGGTTCGGCCGGCTGTCCTATGCTTCTGAACCCCAGAGGACTCACTGCTGGAGGCCCACTCCAGGCACAGAGACAGAAGGAGCGCCCCCCCAGGGAGACCTGGCACCTGGGGGTGATGCTGAGTGGAGCACCTGAAGTCCCAGGCCCTCCTCTGCGTCCACCGCCAGTCCCCGCTCCAAGTCCAGAGTGACACCGGGCACCTTGCTGACTCCTTCCTGTTACAGGCGTTTGCCCAGTCCTTCACTTTGTAGAACCTCCTGGCCCAGGCTGGGAGCACCCTGCAGCTCTGCACCCCGAAACCCGGGCACGGGCCACTGCCCCTGTTCCGTGTCTGTGGTACCCAGCAGTATCCTGTGCCCACATGCCCAGGGCCCCACTGGTGGACCCCCACAGGCCCAGAGCCACACGGGCTGCTGGTCTGTGGCTCTGTCCCCTGGCCAGAGGAGCCGGGGGCAGTGCCCAGGGCTGGGACCATCCACCACCCACACTCCAACCCATGCCCACCGCAGCCAAACCATACTGACCGTCTCAGGGCCCAGGCGGGCCCAGGCCAGGGTGTGGGGGGCCAGTGGGGAACACAGGCTGGGGTTTTTACACAGGAAGGAAGAGCAAGCCGAGGTGGGGGAGGAGGCCACGGGAGGGCGGAAATGACTGCAATGTCAGCACCCACAGGTGGGGGGGGGCACTCGTCCCGGCTCCGCCACACAGGCTTGACCTTTGTGCTGAGACAAAACATCCAGGCTGCACCCTGATACTCTCCATATCCAGAAAAAAAGAGAAGCGCACAGCTTCAGAGAGAGTAGGGTGATTTAGCATACAGGGTCCCCCCTGCAAACTCCCACAAAAATATAGTTCTTCCAAGGCAGAAATGCTGAATGGGCTGAGGGAGAGGGAGTCTGGGGGTGCGCAGAGGAAAGGCATCTGGGAACCCCAAACCCTTCCCTTCCCTCTGCTCCACAGGCCAGGCCCATCCAGGACAGCAGAGGCAGTGAAGAGAACCTGTCTCGTTCATGTCTGCCGGGCAGGCAGCAAGGGGCACTGAGGGGAGGGCAGCGGGTCAGTGTGGGGGCTACGGGGCCGGGGGAGCTCACGTTGCTGATCTGGTCCTGGGTCTTCTTGATTCTCTGGAGTTCAGGTGTGTCCGCCACCACGCTGAAGCCTTTGCCCTTGTTCTTCTCAAACTCCTCCTTGTAGCGCACCTGGAGGCCCCAGGGAGGGAAGGAAGAGGGATCTGAGTCAGACCAGTGGAAGCAGAAAGGGCCCCGGCCTGTAGCCAGGAGCTAGGAGGCAGGGAGCCAAGAGAAAGATCCGGGCCAGAAATCCCCATTGCAGATACCCAGGCTCTGGCTTGAAGCAAGAGCCTTTAGCCAGAGTGGTAGACCAATCCTAATAATCCACTAATATTTACAGAGTACACTCTGAGAGGCAAGCACCTTACATGAAGAATCTCATTTAAATTTCACTACATACTATGATTAGCCCCATTTTACAGATAAGGAGACTGAGGCAGCAAATACCCAGAGCCACCAGGAGGCAAGCCCTCCTCTGCCTGACTCCAGACCCTTCACCGCTTGTCCATCCTGCCTGAAAGCTACTCAAGAAGGCTCTTCCCAGGGCTCCCAGGGCTGGCCCAGCCCTCACCCTAGCCAGGAGGGGCCCTACCCATTGGGAGTAAGTGGCCAGCTGAGTGAGGGCTTTGCCAAGCAACAAAGTTGGCATCCAGAAAGGAGGGCAGTGAGAGCCACAAGGAAGCCTCAGTCAATGAGCCTCTAACAGGGCCTGGTGGCTTCCTGGAGCCTGGCAGGCCAGCTTCTGAGGTCACAGCCACAGGAGGGGAAACTGGCGCAGGGCAGAAACCACTTCAGAACAGGGTTCCAAGCTCCAGGAAAGAACCCTACTAGTTCAAGTCAGACATCAGAAAGAACTTCCCCAACACTAAAGGAACTGAAATATGAAGAAGAGCTTATCCTCCCCTGGGAGGTTTGAAGAACAGAATAGAGGCCGGCAAATGCCCCTGAAACAGGGAACTGTTTGTTGGCTTCCGGCGACTTCACTGTCCACCCCTGCAGCCAGCTGTTCGAGACCCCACCAGCTGCCTGGATTTCCTCCATGGAGGTTGCACTGTCCTGGAAGGCAGGTCAACCCAGGACATGAGGCCCAGGGCCTTGGGAGTTTCCAGGATGATGAGCACAGGCGGCTCCCAGGCATAGTCATCGACCGCTATGCAGAAGCTGCAGCTCTGCCCCGACCGACAGCCCCGATGGAAGTTGCCATGGCCTGCACCTGTCAGCTCCTCTGCACATCCCCCAGGGGCCAAGGGTCCTTGTTGTCCCCTGGAGCCCCAGCTCACCCATCTGTGGGGTTTTACTTCCTAAAAGGTTCCAGAAGAGTTTGGGGGAGCTGTGGGATCCCCTCCTTTGCTCTCATCCAAACTAAAAAGAAAGACCCAGATATGCTACGTCCTATCAGACCAGAAATTAACACAGTGGATACAGGTACCAACCCACCCAAAGGGCCCAGAACCTGCCCAGCCAGAAAGCCCTGGGCCAGCATAAGGACTCTTAATGGGGGGCCGGGGCCCTCTGGTAAGGGGCGGTCACAGAAGGAAAGGCACCCAGAGTCAGGAAAACAGCACTCCAGATGCAGAAGCCCCGAATCCAAGGCCTCTGACCTTAGTTTCTTCATCTGCAGAAGGGTTGTCACAGCAATCAAATATGGAGTAGAGGCCTCCTGTCACCAAGTATGAGCACCGAACCAGGCAGAGCTGGTACTAACCAGGCTCAGTCTCCCAGTGGCTGAGTAATCTCAGGTAAGAGACTTAACCTCTCAAGGCTCAGTTTCTACATCTGTAAAATGGTATTCACCAACCAATCATTCCGAGCGGTGGTGCACATTGCAGACAGTGGCTCAGGAAATACGATAGGGTGAGTGTGAAAGTGCTTTGTCAGCATGAAAAGTGCTGAGCAAATGCCAGTCCCCACTCCTTCCTTGGCTTCCTAAGGGTCAAGTCCCTAATCCAGGGAAACAATTGCTATGGCGACACTGCAGTGGTGTCAGCTGGTTCCCAGGCTCAGGAACTGCCTCCCCTCCCTGCTGGAGAAGGATAATTCATTTCACTGCTGCCACGGGAGGCCTGGGGAGGCAAGGCTGGGGCCAAGTGGGGGCTGAGAAAGACAGAGGCCTGGGGTCAATACCACTTTGCTTTGTGTCCCTGGGCAAGTGGGGACCTGGGTGGGTTTTCTTTTCTGAGTCCCCTGAGGGGGCTGCCTAGTTGATCTCTAAAAGCCTTCCTGGCTCTGGCATCTATGACCGTTTTTAAGCACCTTCAGGCCCTGACAATGGAGAATCAAGGCGGGGAAGATTCTGAGAAGCCTGAGTGTTGTTGGTGGAGGTGCCAGAGTTCAAGAGTGGGGGCCAAGAGTGCCCCCTGTCAGGGCTCCCTTATGGCCCAAGCAAGAGCGTTTGCCCTTGTCTGCGATGGCTTGCCAGGATGTGACAGGGGTCCCTGTGGGAGAAAAGGGACCTGCCCAAGGTCACTCGACCAATTCAAGCAGGGCCAGGACTGATGGTGGCGCTCACCAAGCCCAGCCCACTGCTCCCCGCTACGGGTCAAACAGCCAGCTCCTGCCCAGCAAACTGCTTTTTTATATGCAGGTTCATTCAGTTGGCCTCCCCGCTTCCCCACTCCCAAACACAAATAAGTGATTGCCGAATGGATGATGAATGAATTGAATGCAGACCAATAATCTCCAAGCGAACAAGGCAGCACATTTGGAAAATAATTGCCTCGCTGACCCAAAATAAGAGGGAAGATCATGGCTTATAAACATTTACGACACTAGTAATGTGCACTTACTAAGTGCCCACTGTGTGCTGGGACCGCATAGCACATATGCCACCCCTTCTAACAAAAAAAGAAAACCATTTTTCAACTAGACATACAGAGATGTGGAGGGGAGCTAATGAAACAAGCCAGGGCTGGAAGCAAAAGGTCACTGCATCTGTTCCCAGGCTTCGTCATGCCAAGTTCCATTTCCTCTCCTCTCCAGGAGAACGGCAATAGCAAACACGTATATTGGGTGCTTACTCTGGGCCAGAGAGTAAGTGCTTCACATAGTCTAACATCCCCACAACACCCTTTTGAGGGAGGTAATGTTATTATCCCCATTTTATGGATGAAGATTCTAAGGCTCAGAGAGATTAAATATCTTGCTCAAGGTCACACAGCTAGTGGCAGCAGATCTGGGATTCGTGTGCTGCTATCCTGCAGGTCACAGGATCATGGTGGGAGGGGGGGTGTTCAGGAGCATGGAAACTCTGCCCCAGCATGCAGCATGGGGCTTTCACCACACTCCCCCCGCCCCCCTTCCCCCCGCGGCATTTCTCTAACTGTACTCAACAGCACCAGTCTCCTTGCACTTCTGCCTGGGCTTGGGGGGGCAAACAGACCCCTTCCCCCATTTAGTCCCCTGCCCCCAGGCTGCTACCTCTACTCAGTCTTGGGGGGGATGGTGGTGGTGGGGTACAGGAAAGGAAGGGGAGGGCTGGGGCCCAGCTGTCAAGACTACCCAGAGGGTCATTTCCGGGCAGCTCTGTGGTCCCCACCCACACACACACACACACAGGAGGCTCCAGGTGTCCCAGACACCCAAAGTGCCACTTTGGAGACCAATACAGAGACCGGAAAACAAATATGGTTGAAATAGCATAGGCAGCTTCCCTGAGACAGAGAAGGGCTCAGACACACCAAGGTAGGCCCATGAAGGGGGCCCTGGAAAGAGCTCAGCTGACACCCTGGTGGGGTGGGGCAGCAGAGGTTTCCACTTCCCCTTCCACCAGCCACAGGCAATGGCTCTAAGGCAGCCCTGCCCCCACAGCAGCCACAGGAACCAGAACTTGTCACCACCCCCTGCCAGGCCAGCACAGAGCATCAGACCAGCCCCCAAGCTCTAGGAAACTGGGTACTGCTGTCCTCATTTTACAGGTGAGGGAAAAAAAGTCTACCGCCCAGAGAGGCCAGTGGCCAGCCCCAGCCCACATGGCTGGAAGGAGGTGGAAGGGAGACAGGGCAGAGGCCCGGGTCCTTTCCCCTCCACCTTTGGCCACCCCAGCCCCCAACCAGCTCCCTGTCCCTACCACCTGTCCCCAGCCTCTGAGAATCAGAACCTCAGTGCATTACAGCTATGGGACCAAAAGCCCTCATCAGGATCACAAAGGAACTATGTCAAAATGCAGATCCCTGGGCCTCATCCAGAGCTGCCACCCCACAGCTTTGGGAGGGCCTGGGAAATGTACATTCTAACAAGTCCCCCACACACTGGCGAAGTGCCTCCTGCAGATTGAGACTTGGATCTAGATGACAACCACCTGCAAATCCATTAAGAACGAAGCTGGACTTGAAATCTGCCTCTGTCCCTGGCTCCCCTAAACCTTGTTTTCCCCATCTGCAGAATGGGGATAATAAAAGTCCCTCCTTTATCAGGCATTTGTGAGGATTAAATGGGGTCAGAGGGAGGTGTAGGGCCTGGCCCTCAGGGAGTACCTAATGGAGTGGGTGCCATTCTCACGATCTCCCCCAGACTGCCCGAGGGATGGAGCCTGGGAGCCTGGAAGGTGAGGCACTGGCCAGGCCCCTGGGGAGCAAAGGGCGCAGGTGGGGCCCGGGTGCCTTCACACCCTGTGCACCGTGCCTGCTTTCCCGTGGAGGAGCAGAAGTGGCCCCCACCAAGGGCATGCCCTGTCTGTCTGCGCCCTGCTCCTCATCCCCAGGCAGGGGGTGCTTCCCCCTTTAGAGCCCGTCCCCTCCGAGGATTGGGTTCCAGAGTCAAAAAGAGCTGCAGCTGTGCTTTTGTGGGACTGACAAAGACTGAGGGAATTAAGACTGCTGCTGCCAGCGGGTTTGAATTTCCCCTCCTGGGAGTGGACATGCATGTCACACACTCAAACACCTCTGGACCTGGCCTTTCCAAATGCCCCATCTATTCCTCCAAGTCCCTCCAATGTGGCTCCTACCATTTGGGGTCCTGATGGCCCCTCTCAAGCTGTAGGGTGAGGACAGGCCGCCCCACGATGCCTTGGCCTGTCTGCCCTGCAAGCCCCACTCTGCCTCAGCCCTATAGGCTTCCCGGACCTGTGTAGCCCAGCCTCTGACCCCCCTCCCTGCCAGCTGGGCCACCAGCCCTCCTCCATCGGCAGACACCCAGTAGGGGTGGGGACGGGCTGGCAGATGTGGGCTGCCTCTGTGGGAGAAGCCAACTCCTCCCACTTCCTTCCCACCCTGTGGAATACTCCGGAGACCTGAGCCTCAGGCTCCACCAGGGCTGTGCCTGGTCAAGGTCACCACACTTGAGAGAAAAAAACAGAGCCCAAATCCTCAGACCAGAACTTCCTGTGCATGTCAACGGTCAAAGCCGGGTGCCTCCTTCAGCCTCAGTTCCTTCGTGTGTAAAATGGGGGTAACAGGTCTCCTACCCCTCTGAGAGCAGGGCCAAGGATAAATGAGGCGAGAGAACTAAAAGCTCCCGCTAAACTACAAAAGCTCTCGCCAGCATAAGGGACTACTGTGCTTATTATTAAGGTGGAGACAGTTCTTGGGGGATAGAAACTGGAAAGAACACAAGTCTCAGATGTAGCTGCAGTCAAAGCCAGCTCTGCTGCCGGCATCTGTTTGCTCATCTATAAAGTGGGGATGATTCTGGGCTGTCGTGAGGGATAAATGAGCCATAGGTTAGATATTAATACTGTCACCACCTCTACTACTCCCTGTACGATCTTCTCAAGCCACTTAACGTCTCCGAGCCTCAGTTTCCTCGTCTGTGCAATGGGAACAACAGTACCTCCTTCGCAGGGTTACTGTGAGGATTAAACGAGAGAATGCCTGCCAGGCCCGCTACAGTATGGGGACGACTCTCCCCAGTGTGACCAGAGAGGTCGCGTCAGGATCAGGCAGCAGCAGCCTCAGGATCGGGAGGGGTCACCTTCCCGTGGCCCAGGGGAAGCCTCCTGGCCCTGGGGGCCCACCCACTTGGCTAAGTTCCCCTCAGGCCAGGCCTGCCCCAGAATCCCTCCCTGACCCCAGAGTCAGCCAGGGTCAACTGTTCTGGTCTCAGGGCTCCAGGATCCTGTGCTTGTTCCTCAGTGTCCCCTAAAGAGCGAGTTCTCCCTGGGGCAGGTGCTCAGGAGAGTCAGGCCCAAGGAGACAAAGGCAGGTCAGCCTGTGGCAAGGTCCCCATCTGCCTGCCCCCTGAGGGGTGGAGGACATATGGGGACATGGCTAATAGAGGGTCGGTTGGCTGTGTAAGCTCACATGGCATGAGCTTGGAGAAGGAAGTTTCCTGGTAGGCTTTTGGGGGCCCACATCAATTCTCCAGGAGCAGAAAGAATCAGTAGGACACCCACACCATCCGAAGTCCTCCCCACAAGGGAGCCACTTTATGGGGGCATGTTAGCTCCAACTCCTTTGATAAGTCAGGAAATACGGAGCAATTGGGTAGCAGGGTGGGGGGAGGGAGAGGAGGCTGGTGCTGGATTTCTGTACCTTGGCCCTGCAGAGCAGCTGCAGACCAGAAAAGCCCTTGCCAAATCCAGGGGTTACAACAGCCACCCCACCAGGGCATGGCGCCAGCCCCACCCCCTCACCTGGCTCTGGAGCTCGCTCTGTTGCTTGAGGCGGAGGTTTTCCGGGGTGTCAGCCACCATGGTGAAGGACTGCTTAGGGTAGTGTCTGCAGGACAGAAGAAACAGAGTGGGGGTCACTCAGGGGAAGAGGCAGGAACTGCTGGGCTTCTCATAGGCCCCCAGCTCTCTCCTGGTGATTTCCTCTTCCTCTTAGGCAGCCCCCACCCATCCACCCGCAGCAGGACCACAGTGGCCACTGCCCATGGCTGAGGGAGGCAACGCTGCTCGGCCTCAGCCTGGCCTGGCTGAACTGGGCAGAAGCCAGAGGCCTAAGGGGCCAGCCGACCTCAGAACACGTCCCGAGCCAATAGGAGGCCATCGGGAGATCTCTGACAGTTTCTATTTACCTTGTGGGGAAAATTCTTTCCTTAGAGGGAGAGCAGGCTGGGCCACCCAAGAGGGTCCAGCCAAGATGAAGAGAAGATGGGTATGGTGGCAGAACAAAGCTTCAGCCAAGAACAGAAATAAAGATCACCAAGCAGTGGAAGGGCAGGAGGGACAAGGAGACAGAAGTCAAGGGGAAAGGAACACAATACCCAAGGGGGCTTCCTGGAGGAAGAGGTGAACGAGAGCACACACCCTAAAACTGCATTTCAAAGGGCTAACAAGGTCCAACTGAACTGAAGCGTACCGGGAACACCAGCTTGAAGCTGGAAAGGAGGTCACTGATAACAAAAATAACAACAGCAAATGCTCGCCCTTGCTAACAACTTACATGCCTTTGTTCATCAAATTATCATAAATGTCTCAATGGCCAGTAGGGTCATTTGTCCCCTTTGATAGATAAGAGAACTGAGGCTTGGAGGGGGTCACAGAACATGGCCAAAGCACATAGCCAGTAAGTGGTGGGATCCAGATCTTCAGCCAATCTCTCTAGAGCCCACCGTCTCAACTAACCCCTCCACCCTCGAGACACAGGCCAGACCAGGGTCCTGGCTGCTAGAAGAGAGGCTGCCTTATGGGGGGCAGCAGGAGCTCAGGCAGCCAGCCCCCTAGAGTCAAACCTACAGGAACCTCTAGTTCAACTTCCCCTTTTCATAGCATGCCGGCCCCAGGCACTTGTCACTCAACAGACTTCATAATTAACTCACTGATCACCTCAGTTTATTGTCTTCTCTCTCTACTACTTCTCCTCCAGGTAGGGAGGGACTTTTTGGTCTCTTCTGTTCATTGCTTTATCCCAAGCTCCTACAACAGTACATGGTGCTCAGTAAATATTTGTTGAATAAATAAAGGTCACACCAGGTGTTGAAGCTGGGCTGGGACTAGGACCCAGGTTTTCTGCTACAAGAGATGTGGCCCCTCCACACCAACATGCTGGTAGGTGAAATGGCCGGGGGTCCACAGGGGCCCCAGCTCTCTCAGGAACCAGTGGGAGCTCTTTGAGCAGGAGCCCAAGGTCTGGCCGTCTGTAGTGCAGGGGGACCACACCCCACCATGGCTGTGCCACCTGCAGATCCCCAACTCACAGACTGCCCAGGGAAGAGAGGGATCGCTTCTGGGGACCTCCTTCAAGGCATGTTCCCCCCGCCCACCGCTGGCTGGCGTCCCTAGAGCTGGACATGAGGTGCCCTCCTGCCCTGGGCTCCCTCTCACCCATGCTCTGCAGCTGTTTGATCACCCTGAGCCACAGCCACCTGCTATACATTCATTTCCCCCTGGGTCCCTGCTGGGAAAGGGCAGGACTTGGGTTTGGAGAACTAAACCAAGGGTGGGGTGGGGAAGTTGGCTAGAAAGGGTGCAGGCCTGGCCCTGGCCTTGGCCTTGCCACTGACTTGCTGGTGACCCTGGCGAACCCTTTTCCCCTCTGGGCGAGTTTCACGGTCCAGGACCTAGAAGCTTCTAGCTGTGCCCCTCCCCAGAGCCCCCACTGCCCCTCCTGGATCCCCGCTTCCCAGGTCAGCTCAGGCCTGCAGCATCCCCAGCAGAGGGAGGAGGAAACAAAAGCAAACACAGGTGCCTGCAGCTGGCAACAGAACTGGCCTGGGGATGAAGGTGGGGCTAAGGCTGTGGGTCCAGTCGGGGTCCCCCTACACAGCCAGGACCACCCACTGCCTAGGAGCTCCAGGGAAAGACAGGATCAGCTGGAGTCTGCTCTTGGGGAGTAGGAAGAGAAGAGCAGAAGGAATGAAGTAAGATCTCCAGTAGAACTGGCTTGTCTTGAGATTCTAGGAGGGATGTTTCTGATATGACCCTCTCCCCAAATCTGAGTCATTCGGAAGGTATCTTGGGGGAGGAGGTGAGGAGAGCAATTAAGAGGCACGTGCCAGAAGAAGGAAGTTAGGTCCTGAAGGAGGGGATAGAGAAGATCCCTAAGAAGACGCAGGCAGAACTTGAAGGGTCAATTTGAGAAGATGGCGCTAGTTAGGAAGAGTGACGGCAGGCTAGGGAGCAGGGGCAGGGTGGCTGGCAGGCTCAGCAAGCATGGTTGCAGAGCCAGTCTGCAAACCCCAGGGTTTCCCGTTGTGCCAGAATTGGCAGGGTTAAAACGAATGCCAGCTCCAGTGGACCAAGGACAGCCAGCCAGGCACCCGACACACCCCACCCACTCCCACCTCGCAGTTCCGCAGCTCCTAACACATTGCGTTCTCCCCTCACTGGTGATGAATATATAGATATACCCTGTGCTGCAGGTCCAGACGTGCTGGGCCATGCTCACACGCCTCCCACAGCCTCTGCCGGGTCTCTGGCTCCTTTAAACCACCCCCCACCTGATGAGTCTTGTAAATGAGTCCCAGGAGACCCTCCACCGTGCAGGAACGGGCTCTGGATAGGGTTGGTGGGTACTCCATTCAACTAAGGAAACCACTATGACCCCCAGATCTTAACCCCAGAGCGGGAATACTAATTCTATCAGAAGTGACAGTGGGGGGATGGTAGGCAGCCCAGATGCTGTCTCAGCTTAATCCAGGGTAGGGATTTAATCCTGCATCAGATTAACTGGATTAAAGAGAAGCTCCAGGAGAGTCTCCAAAATCCTAGGCCCCACCCCTGGGCCAGAGGAAGGGGGGGTAGGCAGGCAGCAAGGTCTCTATTTCTCCTGCTGGGTCAACCCTGTTCCCCACCCCCCCCCACCACAGCCCCCAGCCCTAGCGAGACAACGCTGCCTTCCCCTTCCCTGTCCCCTGCTCACTGCGCTTGAGGTTCCCATGGCAACCTCGTCCTCTGCTCCAGGCAGGAGAGCAGTGCAGCAGACAGAGAGAGAGAGAGAGAGAGAAACAGTCCATGGGGGTGGGGGAAGTGGCACGGACAGCAAGGGTGTCCTCAGCTGCAAGGAGTCTATGAGGGTAAAAACAGGAGCTAGTCTGCACGGTCCTCAGGGACAATTTAGGTGGGAAGACAGGTGCCCTGAAACAGGTCTCCAGAAGGAAGCCTTAAGAACTTCAGGCTATCCACCATCCTCCACCAAGAGGACTGGCTTCCAAGGCTTCAATGGATTTGACCTCCTTCCAGAAACAATTGCTGGGAACTCTTAATCTTTTCCCTCCTTCTCTGTCCTAAGGTTGAAGCTCCCCCAACCTATTACCCGCAGATCTCAGTAGGGCTGTACGCCTGTGTCTGCCAGTGTGGGAGCTGAGACAGACAAGGGGCCACCGGCCCAGCTGGGGACCCCACTGGAACCCCTTCCCCACAGACTGGGGCAGGGTGAGGAGAACAGGGCGTCCCAGACCTGGCCTGGGGCTGGGTCCAGAGCAAAGCTGTTCTGTGCCCCTTCCGTGGGCCAGCCCGTGCCCGGCCCATCATTGAAGGGGGGAGGGGCTCTCCACCAGTGGCCTTCCCCCTCTTTACCTTCATCCCTGGTGAAAAGGGAGGCATGGAAGAGAGCCCACAGGGGCAGGAAGACTGGAGGCAAGGCAGAGGGACAGGGATGAGGGCAAAACCAGGAAAAAGCTTCTCCAGGTGAGGATGAAAGGGGGCAAGCACAGGGACAGGGGCAGGGCATTCGGGCAACTGCTGGCAGCAGCCTGGGCCTCCGGGAGAACATAAAGGCACTCAGAGCAACTTCTTGATAAATGGTGTCCTGTGCACAGTCTCCCTTGAAACCTTCCACAAGGCTTTGGGCTGGAAAAGGCAGGCATTATCATCGTGTCCATTTACAGAGGAGGAAACTGAGGCTCAATGTCAAGGACAGAGACCTTGCCCAGTACACTCTCACTGACACCACAGCTGCCCAGCAGACCAGGGCAGGTGGACATCTCTCTACTGGGTGGACCCTAGTCTACCCCCAGCCCTCAGAGCTCTGGCAGGGTAGGGGGACAACAAGGTATTTCATCCTTCAAACCCAACCCGTTTCCAAGCCTGTCCGTTAAGAGAGAACCTCTGGGTTCCCTCAGCTATCCCCAGTCAGAACCCACCTACTACTTGGAACTTTTCAAAAGCAGGTGTCTCCAGAGACCCCGTGGGGATACAGGGAGGGGGCATTCCCCAGAGGGAATTATCTCTGAGGGCCTCTGAGGGACCAAGGGGGCAGGGAGGACGCCAAGCTGTAAGGCTCTGGCTGGCAGGCGGCAGGGACAGCTTGCAGGGCACCAACCCCACTCACCAGTCCTGCTCATCCCAGAGGAAGCACAAGAACAGGCCAGGACCCTGAAAGCCCAGCCCCCCTTTCTACATGCAACCTCGCCCTTTCCAGCAGGCTCGGACCCCTTCAAAAACCTCAGCTTTTTGTTCAAGAAGGAACAAAAATACATCAATGAAAGCAACAAGGAGCCTTTGGTTTTACCAAAAGGGAAAAAAAAACAAACCAGCCCCTACATCCTGCCTCTGGAAGGAGCTGCTGATTCCAAAAGCCCCTGCTGGGAACACTGCCGAGGGGCGGGGAAAGCTCCCTCCTAACCCAGTTTCTCACCCATCCCCAGGCCTAAGGGGCTGAAGTGACGGGGATAGAAAGCAACAAGGAGGCATTGTTTGACCAGAGGAAAAAAATAAGCAGCCAAAAACTCAAAGCTAGACACAAGGAAGAACTTACCAGACCTTAGGGTTTAGAGACAAAATGAAAAAGAAAAAAAAAGAAGGAAAAAAAGCCTGCACTTGCCCCTGATAGCAATACATAAGGACAAATGATTGTGTCAAATTAGGTTAAGGCAATAAAGCTCAGTTTCTTCATCTGTAAAGTGGGAGTGGGAGGAGACAAGGTAACTCAGGGGAGAGTGAGTTAGGGGCTACATTTGGCCACCACGGCTGCCCCTTTGAGCTTGCCTCCCCTACCCCCCAAACATACACCACACAGCCCCTCCCTACTCTTGGTGCCACCTCCAGCTAGAGGCGGAGAATTCCGGGGATTTGTCCACCACTGCCCCACCTCGTAAGCAGAGGGATTAGCCCAAGTTTCCTGGAATCCAGGGACACTTGTGCACCCAGCCCCACACAGCACCAACCCATCCTGGGGGAGGGGCAGAGCCACAGTCCTTTGCTCCCTGTTACTATGAACATTTCTACCCTTTTCAATCCCTCACCCCATAGCTCAGGGAAACTGGAAGATGAAATCTGCATTCAATGAAGAAAGGAAGGGTGCAATGGGGTCTCCCACATTCCTACTCCAGCTCATGCTCACCCCTACTTGACACCCTAAAAGCTGGTCCCCTTGGCCTGCAACCCCACCTCCTGTCTGCAGCCCCCCTGATTCGAGGCCCCAAAAGAGGAGCAAACTGGCACATTTCTCCCCATCCCTGCCCTGAACCTGACTACAAAGCTTCTGGGCCATTTGAATGGAGACAAAGAAGAAGGTTTGCACCAAGCCCAATGTGTGGACCTGTCTGCCCCATTTCCAGAGAATCCAGCTTACAAAACAAATAATCAAGGGCATAAATATTTCTCTTACAAACAGAGCTGCCTCACCCCACTCACCTAGAAGCTACAAGAAAGAATACCATTAATGGTGATTCTTCCCCAGCTAGCTACTGTGCAAAAGCAGCCCACCCCTACCCTGCCTCAGTGCTGTGCCTGGGTGGTCGGGGCCCTGGGAGCGTGAACACAAATGCAGCCTATTCAGTGCACTCCTACAGGCCTGGCCCCAGGGTGTGTACTGGACACGTGTATTAGGGCACGTATATAAGGGTCCACCACCTCCTGCGAGGTCTGGCCTGTGTTCTCTCCCCTGCTTCACTCCCAAACAAATCTGATTCAAAAAGAGAAACAGGCAGAAGAGGCCTTATCACTGCTTACAGTTGCTTTCTAGAACTTATAGCCCAGTCCTGTGAAGCCAGAGGGAAAAGAAATTCTTCTCTCTTGTCCTCCCACCTGCAGGGCCCGGGCTCCTCCCTGGGCTCGGTGACTGGCCAGAGATAGGCAGAATGCAGAAGCTTCCCTGCACATCAAACTCACACCCTCACCCCCTAGGTGGGCCCCAACTTCCTGTCCCTTTGGGCCCTGTATTGGGCTAAGCCCAGCCTGGAGCAGGTGGTGCTGTGGAGAAGGAAGCCAGCCTGTGGTCCACAAGGCAAAGTCAGGACAGAATCAGGGGAAGCTACATCCTGGAGACCCCAGGATTCAGGAACCTGGGTATCACCGAGGATGGGGCCAGAGGCAGGAAGAAAACAGAAGGGAATAGGAGTAAACACTTCACGGTGTCTGGCACATAGTAGGTGCCCAGTAAATGCTCTCTGGCCTAGAGCCTGGTGTCCCTTGGCGGGGAGGGGTTATCCCTTCTTATAACTGGGGAAACCAAGGCTCAGACAGGTCCTGAGGGCACACCTTGCAGCCGGGTCTGTTTCTGGCTTATCCTGGGATCCCCTTCACCTGGCCTGCTGGCAGACAACTGCTCCGCAGATGCTGGCTGAGATGCACTAAGTGCCTTGGGCAATGCACTACTACAGCTGGAGTGAAATGCAGCTGGGTCATAAATCCCCGGGACCCCTTATCCAGGGTCCTTGCCCGGTAACATCCCAGCTGGGTCAAGGGTCAACTAGGTGTGACAAAAGCAAGAGCTGCAAAGGCTGGAGAGAAGGGGGAAGGGGTGAACCTCCTTCTTTGGCTAAGGGGCTAGGAGAGGGACAAAGGAACCTCTGCTTCAGCAGGTTAAACAGCAGGGGTGCTTCATCCTCAGCCTCTGCCAGACTTGCCCCAGCCCCTGCGGGAGCTCCCCACTCCCACTTGTCACAGCCTCCCCAGAAGAGGGTAAGAAAAGTAAGCTGGGACTCTGGCACCAGGCTGAGAAAATGCAGAGAGAACAAGGACAAGCCTCTGATTTCTTTCTCCAACTCCCAACGCTCACTGAATTCTAGGCTACCAGAGTCTTCAGAAAAGTCATGGGGAAGCATCAGCTTGCTGCCACCCACCAAGTTCCAGAGTGCAGCCAGACTTCTTCCTGGGGGGCAGGGGTTCCAAGACAGCTCCCAGAGGAGCCTCAATCCCCAGAATACAGCCTGAAGCGCTCCAGCAATCAAGGGGTTAACTGCCCCAGCTTCTCAGAACCCCACCCCACTCCCCAATCCTGGAAGCTGCCTAGAACCAGGGCTTATGTGAGCCCTTAAGAATTCAAAGAATGTCCCATTTCCCTTGGGGGTGGGCGGGGTTGGGAGGGGGAAGAGGAACAGTAGGAGCTAAAAGAAGAGAAGGGGTAGCTGGTGAGACCTGACTGCTTCCTCCACCAGTGACAACCTTCCCAGTGTCCCAGGCCCTTCCCGAAGGGATCAGGTTCATGTTATTTCCTGAGCTTGAGATTTGGGTCATAAATCCGTTTGCTCAGCACCTGGCACAGGTTGGACAAAGAGCAGCAGGCAGGCAATAAATGTCTGACGAATGACCAAAGTCCCACGGAGATGGGGCAGTGGGAACAGCAAGGGTGTGGGGTGGGATGAGGGAGACACAGCTGTTAAAAGGGGCATGTGCCCCAAACTCCTTTTAGGCAAATCCCAAACGTCCCCTCCTGGGTGGATTTCAGGGGCAATGAGCCTCTGGACTGAGAATTAAAACAAAACAAACAAACAAACAAACAAAAACCCTGGACTCCAGTCAGATCCTGAACGTGAGTACTCAACCGGCCACCTACGAGGGACTGGACCTTCTGGAGCTTTGGCCAGCAGAGCGGGTACAGACCGCGCTGGCCACGCACGAGGCCAACGTGAAGGCAGAAGGTGCTGTGCTCTCCATAACTGGAAGCAAGCACTCTGCATGGAATGGAATGGGGCCTCCCTGAAACGGGGTGTCCCTCTGAGATGAGGGCATGTTTCGCTGGGGTGGGAGACCCCACTACTGTCAGGGCAGAAGGAAGACAGCCCAAGCCAGTTTCATCCGAAAAATAAAAAAAACAACACAGTCTCCACAGCCTCCTTTCACCAGACAGGGAGACCTGCCCCTGGCTACAGCACACCAGGAGGGGCTGGAGCCAAGGTCCTAGAGAGTTTCCTTCTTTCACTGAAGGAGGGAGCCCCCAAAGCCAGTGCCCAGCCACTCTGATGTGGAGGAGGCAAGGGAAGGAGACAGCCATTTGCTGGGACGGCGAGAGGAGAGAGAAGCCCTCACCAGAAGCATAACTGGGCAGAAACGGGGCAGCCAGCTGGGCAGGTCCACGCTGGGCCCCCAATCCCTCTCCCACAGCCGGGTGCAGTGGAAAGAACGCGCATGCTTTAACACCCCGAGACTGGGTTTGAACGCCTCTCACTAGCAGTGTGACCTTGGGAAAGTCCCTTCCCTTTGGTGAGGACGAAATGTGATCAATATTTAGCATGCAGGGGGTGCAAGTGCTGGGCAAGGTCACCTTGTGGTTATCGGAGGGGGTGGAAGCCCTCGGGGAGGGAGCCCAGTGCCCACCCAGCCCCAGCCCAGGACAGGA
>PVKY010003698.1:0-21039 GCA_004027775.1 Bradypus variegatus
GCCTGATACTCACGTCAATCTCGCTGAGGATGACGTCAATGATGCTGCCAATGACAATCAAGAAGTCAAACACATTCCAGGGGTCTCCAAAATAGCCCTGGGAAGGAAAGAGATGGGCGAACCAAGGGTAAACTGTGGGCGGAGGGGCGCTGGTGGCCAGCAGAGGGCAGTGGTCTCTGCCCGAGGTAATGCAGAGCTGCTGAGGCCAGGGCCAAGGTGGGGTGCCCGCGGCCTCACTTCCGTTGGTGCTCCAGTGTGACACCCCCTCCCCACCACATATCTTCCTCCTTTTGGATCTTTATGTCCCTTTCTCCAGAGCACAGAGTGATAGACAGGGAAGGGGAGAGTTGTTGGGACTTGGGTTTTGGGGTCTTGGTCTAGGCTGGGGAACTTGTTCGTTCCCTGCCCTCCACCCCTGACTTTAAGCTCTGTCTGGGCCTGACAGTGCAGAACTGGCAGGAGATGGCTGGGCTTGGCTGGGAAAGTGAGAGTGAGCTTGGGAACCAAAGAAACAGGACGAGACATCCTCCACTCATGGCCCTGAACCTATTCTTCAGAATTTATGGAGTGGCAGGAGAATGTAAGACAGGTCAATAAAGGGGCAGGGAAGAGGGGTCCAGCATCTAGTCTGTCATCAGTCCATTCTGAGCCCCTGATGTTTTTGCCCACCCTGTATCTGAAGGTGGAAGTAGACAATGGGGTGATAAAGTTGGAGCAGAAGGGCATGAAGGGGCTTCCAGTAGGATGAGTGTTCCGTGAAAAGGCTCTGACCACCAGGCCCTGGTTTCCTTCTCTGCATCTCATCTTGCCCTATGACCTCAGCACTTACCCTGGCCTTGAAGGCCATGAGCTTGAGGATCATCTCCAAGGTGAAGATGATGGTGAAGGCCACATTGAGGATGTCTGAGATGTGGTTCATCTCTTCCGACTGGTTGTAGTGCTGCAGAAGGGACATGAGAGAGGTGGGCAGGGGGCCATCCTGCAGATTCATTCCCAGAGCCCCCTATTCTTCCTGGGCTGCTCCCAACCCTCCTCCTTGGCCTCCGTGCCCAACCTTTTCAGCTCAGAAAATGAAGACCCCACTTTAGCAATCACGTGAATCCCATCCACTCTTATGGGCACTCTCCCTTTTCCTCTTACCCTATAAGATGTAATGAAAAAAGGAGGAGCAGCTCTGATTCTGACTCATGCTGGGTGGGTTTATTTACAATCTGTTTGGGGATGACTCAGGAAGGGAGTCCCCCCTGGCAGGGCTCTGTGACAGGCCCCACTCATGATTTTGGCTCAGGACTAGGAGAGAAGACCCCTGGGTTCTAGAGCTGGAATTATCTCTGACTACTGGTGAGATGCTGAGCTCACCAAGCTTACTGTGTCTGCACATGGCCCACTGTGATGCTGAGACTGTTGAAAGCAATAACCTTGGCCCCCTTGCCCCAACAAAAAGACCCTCCTCAAATCCATTTCCTTATACATTTTCCAAGGAATCTCTTATATACTTTTTAGAAAGCTGATGAAATCCCACCTCTTCCAAAAACTTTCCCAGGTAGCTCAGAAGGATCTGATAGGTGTCCCCATCCCACATTGTCTTGGCAGGACTCTCCTGATTCTGCCCCCCAGCCCTGTCCCAAACATGGGCCATTGCCTGTGAGCTGCACAATCTGGGCCTGCTGGCTCCAGGGTTCCCCTTCTGTGTCCTTACGGTCGGGCCACGCATGGTCATGTCGCTGGTGTGCCCTGGACTCCTAGGGGCAGGGAACCTAGATGTGCATTTCTATTTATACAGGGTTTAAGGGGGCAGATCCTTAATCAAGGCTTGATAATAATGCTGCTGATTGTGCTATTGTCTGTAAAATGTGCTCAACTCCTAAGGGAGACACCTGTTCTGTGAATACTAACAGTTCACATCTGTTAGTATTCTGACAACCAGTCAGAAGAGATGAACCACATCTCAGTTCTTACAAACTTAGTTCTTATAAACTAAGCCAAGATCCCAAACAACGCATCCCTCCAACCAGACGGGCAACAGCAAGAGGAAAACAGAGAAAGCACGTCCACCTCCTTCTCCTACAACCATCTCCTGTTTACAGAATTGCCGCAGCCATTTGTATGCACAAATTACCTCCTTAAGAAACCGTAAGTGCCTGGCAGACAAGGCCAGGTCCACTTCACATCAGCGTTCCGCACAGCACATCACCACTCAGTGCATGGCACCGAGCAAGCTGGGGAAATGTCTATTGGGAGGACCTGGATTGGAATCCCACCCTTACCTGCATGCCCAGGCAGATGGTATTGAGCATGATGAGGGCAAACATCAGGTATTCGAAGTAGGAGGAGGTGACGACGTACCACACCTTGTACTGGTATGGGTTTTTGGGGATGTAGCACCTCAGTGGGCGGGCCTTCAGGGCATACTGTACACACTGGCGCTGAGGCACAAGGCGAGGGGGTAGGTCAGCATCAAGGGGCCGTGGGCACCCCCTCCCCATCCACCCCCACATTGGAGGGTATGCAAGCCAGGAGCAGCTGTGGCCAGGAGCTTGTGGCTGAGATTCTGCTGGACTGTTTAGGGGAAGAGTCCTATTGAGCTCTGAGCCCAAAGACCCGCCTCGGGCTCCCCTTGAGTTGTCACAGCCCAACCCTAACATGGCTCCGGCCCATCCCAGTAGCTCTGAAGGGCTTCCTCTCTCTGAGCATCACGGGGGAACCATTAGAAGACCCTCCAGCTTACCAGCTTACACTACAGCAGGTTGGGGATGGGATGGGGTGGACAGAGGTTAGGGCTGGGCATCAACTGAAGGCTCTGGGGCCACCCCCAAACCCAAGGCTCTCCTCACTGGCCAGAGCCTAGGACTTGGGCTTGGAGGAGGGCTGCTGGAGCCCTGCCCTCCATCTCCCACAGGTGGCCCAGGCACCTGGTTTTTGTCCAGCTCGCAGTTCTTATACTCAGTCTCGCCCTGCTCCTGGAAGGTGACGATAACGAAGCCCACAAAGATGTTCATCATGAAGAAGGCGATGAGGATGATGTAGATGATGAAGAAGATAGCCATCTCCACTCGGTTGTTATAGATGGGGCCTGTGTCCTCACTGTTTGTGTCTATGGCTTTGTACAGTAGCCTTGGGGTGGGCAGGGGAGAGAGGATGGGCTGAGATGGTGGGAAAGGGCCAGGCCAAGGAGGGTGGGTTTTATCCCACAGGCCATGAGGAGACAAAGGAACTTTCTGAGCATTCTAGAAAACAGAAAGGAATTAATTCCAAGAAGAGGGGAACAGATCCTGGGATGCCCCTGTCTTTCCACGGGGTGCCCCATCTATCTCTAATCAATCAGTAGGGCTCCCCTTGTGAGTTGAGAGATATACAAATATGGGGGGACTGGGTACATTTGGTCAGAGACCCTTGGTCAAGCTCACTTTGGAGTGACAGTCAGCATGCCAGCCCTGCAAGTCACCTGGGAGTTGGTGGGATTTGTTGAGCACCTGCCACGGGCCTGGCATGGTGTTGGGTGCAATGGGATTGCAGAAGAGCAAGCCAGCTCCCTGGCACAGCCCCCATCATGCCCATGTTGAACCCAGACCCCAGCCCTCTCTCACTGAGGCCATCCCTCGAAGGTGGAGACTGTGAAGAGTGACATCATGGCTGAGAGCACGTTGTCAAAGTGGAAGTCGTTGTGAATCCACTGCCGGGGACGCAGCTCTATCTGGGTGGGGTCCCCATCCTTGTACACGTAGTAATAGCCCCTGATGCAGGGAAGCCCAGTCACCACCTGTGCATGGCTGGGCTGCAGCCTCCCCACCCTCATCCTATGGGCCTGGCAGCGAGGGTGCAGGGAAGTGAAGGTCCAGATCTGGGACTGGAGGGGACTGCTGGGCATGCCTCCCCATGGTTACCCAAGAAAAGGGCTTCTCTGAACTTCCCTCCTGGGACAAATGGCTCAGGGTCCCCAGTTCCCCCAGCCTAAAGGGTTATGCCACCCCCTTAGCACAAGGCCCCCGACTGGTGGTCCCTTCCATAGCAAACCTGCACTCCTTCTCTGTCATCTTGGATAAGTCATTGCAGCTGAAGAACTTCCCCTGAGTTCAGGAGAAGGAGGGAGAGAACAAGGGAGGGAGATGCACTGTCATGGAAACAGGCTTAAAAGTGGGCTATGGAAATGAATGGTGGGAAGGAGAAGGGCCGGCAGGACAGCAGAAAGCAGGATCCTGTCCTCCTCTCCAGCAGGGCCACCTAACCCTTGCAGCAGGACCCCAGGATAGTTTTTCTCCTTTCTGGAGCTCCCAACAGCCTCTCCCACTGGCTTCCCCAGCTGGCCTAGATGCCGCCAAGGCTGAGAATTTACTTCCTTAGACGAGCATATTTGCTGAGTGCTCCAGGCAGGTTTGTGGGGATGGAAACAGGAACACAGCTTGGCCCCTGCTCCTCCCCAAGGGGGCTGTGGCCTCTGAGCCCCGTCATCACCTCCACGGCTGCAAGAAGCCCTCTGGGGACCTCCCCACTACAGGGCAAGGAAGAGGGGATGCCCCACTCCTACCTTCCTTCTCCAATCGGGGCTGCTGCGGGACTGAGCTATAAACAGTTCAGTTGAGCCTCAGCAACTCATGGAGAGCTGAGGGACCCAGACAGGCTCTGTGCTGCCCTACACTGATTTCAGCCTTTTTATCTACATTACGTACTGGGCACCCACAAAAGATTTTGTTTGAACAAAGGGAGTTGATTGATAGGTCTCAACATGACTAAATTCAGTTGGAAACCCATGGATTCTGTTCCCTCAAAGGTCCAGAGAGGGAAAATGCCTTAGCCAAGGACTGGGGACTAGTTGAAGGCATGGCTGAGACCCCCACCCACCCCTCCCCAACCCTCCAGTTTTTGGCTGTTCTGCCACATCCCCCCTGAATGGTTGCTTAGCCAGAGGGGTGAAGGGAGGCCGGTGACATTGGGGAAGAAGCAGGGAGAGGATACAGTAGCCACCGGGCAGGTTTCTGGGCACTTGAAATCAAACACCCTGTTTAAGACAGAAAGCAAATTTAAACTCTTCAATGTACTATAGAATACATGGGACAAGTTTCCAAAAGGCAAACTATTTTATAAAATGCCAACCGTAACTGACGTTTTACTATTGTCTTGAGTAGGCAGGAGCTGGGGGACTTTGGATAAGAGAATAAACCCCAGAGGGGGTCTGGGTGTTGAAGGGCAATTGCTCTTGCCTGGGAGGTCCCGGGGTCCCGGGCCTGACAGAGGAGGCCAGGGAGGGGAAGCCTGGAGTTTATGGGCACACGCAGCCGTGGGCCCTTCTGCTCCTCCAGGGCAGTGAACAACAAGCCCAGCTCCCCACAGGAGGCCCACCCCGACTGCATCCCAGAGCTGGTTCCTGGCCACAAGGAAAAAACTTGTTCATTTTGCTTTGTGACCACCTCATCCCTAGCACAGGGCCTAGCCCAGGGAAAATGCTCCAAAAATGTTTCCTGAATGAATGAATGATTGGAAGACAATGTTATCACGTGTCTAAGACTGAGGTTACAGAATCGTGATTTTTTAACGATCGTGCTTTGGGGACAGGAGCAGAATGGAGGTCATGAAGGGAAGTATCAAGGCTATAAGAGGTATACCCAGGTACTCAGGCATCACTTTCTGTGCCCTGCAGATAAGAGCCAGGAGCATCCAGAAATCAGAGCTTAGCGGGAGGAGATGCACTTATAGGACTGATTCCTAGGGAGTAATGAATAATTGTGTTTTCCCAGGAAAGTGGGGATGGAATGAGGTGGGTTCTCAGAAATGAAACAGACCCCGATCCAGGAGAATGGGGTGCGGAAGCCCAGCTGCACTGATGGAGGAGGAAGTAATTTTGGACAGGCTGGGTAGGATGGAGGAGTGGGGGAGGGTGACAATGGGAAAGGAGGTGATTACAGGGCCTGTCAGGCTGGCAACACACTGATGGGGGAAGCAGGTAAGTGTAGGGGACACTTGGGGACACTTGGGGAGGGGGCTTCATCCTCAAGGAGAAGGTGTAAAGAACCAGGGAGAAAGCAGGTCCAATGGTGATGGTAGCCAGGTGGAGAGGCCCGGGACCCCTGCAGGGCCCACGGGGCAGCCCTCTGGTGGAACAGAGAGCTCCCTATGGGCAGCTCCCCCACAGCAGTGCTGGCAGATGAGGGGAGCACAGGGGCTAGGAGTTAACATCACCTGGAAAACCAGACCTAGACCTGGGGTACCTTAGCCCCAAAATCAATGCATCCAAGGACATCTGACCCCACAAGCTGGTGCTCCCTTTACTTAGAGGAGGAAACCCAGCCTGGGACTGGGCTCTAAGCTGGGGAAGATGCTGAGGTCGGGGGTGGGGCTCACCTTGAAGAGCTGGACGCCGATGCAAGCGAACATGAACTGCAGGAGGGTGGTGACCAGGACGATGTTGCCGATGGTGCGGATAGCCACGAACACGCACTGCACCACGTGCTGGAGAGGGAGGCAGGGGCCGATGGGAGAGGGCCGGGTCCGCGCTCCCCCACCCGAGGCGACCCGCACAGTGCAAGCCTTGCTGCCTCTCAGCTCCGGGAAGGGAGGAAGAGAGTCATGGGGAAGCACGGCTCTCCCAGCCTCATCCTCGCCCCCAGTTTGGCTGCATGCACGATGGGTGCCCCAGCTCTTGGTGGGCTGAGATTTCTGGAGTCAGTTCCATGGCAGCCCCTCTCTCCCCTCTCCCAGGGACCCTGCCCCAGCTCCTCTCTCACCTTCAACCCCTTGGCTCTGTTGATGGCTCGGAGGGGTCGGAGCACCCTCAGCACCCTCAGGATCTTCACCACGGAGATGGTGCTGGACCTGCGGGGAGGCGGTGGAGGGGCAGGCACAGGGGGTAGCCCGGAGCACTCGGCCCACTGCTACCTCCCAGTCTCCACACACAGGCTGCCTTTCTGCCTGAAAGCACTCGCCTGTTCCCCCACCCATTCCCCTACCCCTAGAGTAAGCTGCCTCCTGCATCAGCAAGGCAAGCCGTGCAGCAGAATAAGGGCTTCCTCGATGGGTGGGTGCAGACACTGTCTCCCCCATCAGATTAGGAGCTGCCCAAAGGCAGGGCTGCACTCCCTATGGCCAGCCATGGGTCCCCTTGTGGTCTCCAGATCAGGCAGCATTGTTGCTGCAGCCTGGCTCTGAGAACCTGAGTGTCCTCCCAGCCTCAGTGAGCCTGCAACAAATGGAGAATGGGACTCCCACTCTGAGGCCCCGGCAGGGAGTGGAGGGGGCTGGCTGTGTGCCTGGGGCCAGGCCCTGCCACTGCTCACTCAAGCCCCATGGAGATGAGGGACACAGCCACCACCACCAGGTCCAGGATGTTGAAGTAGTTCCGGCAGAAGGAGCCCTTGTGCAGGAAGGCACCGTAGGTCGTCATCTGCGGGGAGAGAGGCAGCACCCTCGACAGGGAGGAGCTTGGGGAACAGTCCTGTCCCCGCCAAAGAGTTTCTCAAGGTAACACTCGCCTCGGCCTGCTTAGGAGGAGCACTTATGGAGGCAAAGAGCCTGCTAGGAGCTCTATTTCACTCAACGCCTTACTGTGTCCCTGCTCATGGTGCAGGGAGCCCCAGGCCTGCTCATGTCTGCAGGACACGATAAAATTCCTCCTCCTCTCTGGAAACCTCTGCCTCCAGGATTTCTAAGTCAGTTTGAACAACCCTCTCAAGAACTTGAAGACCTTTGCCCGACCCCTGAACCCTCTCTCTTCCCTCTGCACCCCCTTTCTAACACCCCTACCTCCCCTCCCACCCCACCCCCACACTCATTCTTGCTCACTCATCAGCTTCCTTCATAGTTTCTCCGATAATCTTCTAGCCTTTGCAAAATGCCCTTCAAGTTTGAGAGGGTTGAAGGCCTTTCCCGGTATTTGAGGCCCCATATGATTTCATCTCAACTTCTCTTCCCAGCCTCAGTGCCCAGGCCTCCCCCCGACATCCCGGCCCAAAGGGCCATCTTCTCCTCTTTGAGCAGGTCCCGTTAATGCACTTTATTGTTCTGTCTGCCGTGACTGACCCTGCTATCTCTCTCTAATGAAATCCTACCCAGTTGCTCTAAGACCACCACCTTCACCTTGGGGAAGCCTCCATCTCCCCCTGCTCAACTCCTTCCAGAATCAAGACTCTGAACTAAGGGATAGTCCCAGTTTCATATGACAGCCTGCTCTGGGCCTGTCCCTTATGCACAGTTACCCTCTCCCCTCCTCATTGGTGAACCTGAAGGCTGGGGCTCAGGTGTTTCAGTTTAAGACGGGTCCCTGTCTGCCATCCAGAGCCTCTAGGATGGCTTGAACCCAGGTGTCCACTACAAGAACAGGCGAGCAGTGATGTGCTGCTGATGAGGAGCAGGGGCATGTGAGCAGGCAGGGCCTCTGGAACCCACCCCAGGGCAACTGGCACTTCTCCAGGAGGGAGGGGCCTTTCCAGTCATTAATAATGAAGATCTAGGAAAAAATCATGGCTCCTCTGGGCTACTCTTGAGCTATTCTGCCTTCAATATGGAAGAAAATGTCTAAGGCTCCACAGACCTGGACTGTGCTCTGCGGAGAGGAGGGCAGGCCCCAGGGGGGTTCTGCATTACCTGCCCGTCCATTCACCTGCTCTCCCACTCACCCCAGTCTGTGAGCTGAAGCCTCAGTCAGCCTCCTGGATCCCAGGTGTCCTTCCTGGATGCCCTCCACCTTCTTGTCTTCCCCCCACCCCTGCCAGCCCCAGCCCCTGAGTGAGCTCAGCCTGAGTAAATTGGAGCCACATCAGGGAGGGTCTGATTTCCCGGCCTGGAGAAGCCCCAAGCTCCGGGCTGTGCTACGGTCTTCACTCACCTTGAGGACAATCTCCACAGTGAAGACGGAAGTAAATGCAATGTCGAAATACCCAAGGATCTGGGGACAGGGCAGGGGGTGACAGAGGAGGGGGAGGGAGAAGCCAGTGAGAGGAAGGATGAAGTAATGATTCCACCGACATCATCATCAGGATCATGCAAACCAGGCAGAGAGCCTGTCTGTGCTCCACGCGGCAACAACACTGTGCAGCAGGGGTGGGGTGGGCAGTCCTGGCCCTCAGGGAGCTTAAACTCTGAGAAATTCTGATGCTTGCAGCCACCTAGAGGATACAGCTGGGCTCTGAGCACCAGAGGGAGGTGTGACCTCCCTCCCTGGCCAAGGTGGGTGCCGGGGAGGGGCACAGAGCCTGCAGTGGTGGGCTGGGGGGAGAGGGGTTCCTCACCTGATTCCTGACCGACTGGGCCCGGATGGGGTCCTCCGCTGCCAGCGCGGCACTGCTGAGCAGGATGAAAAGCAGGATGAAGTTGGTGAACCAGGTGGCGTTGACGATGCGGTGACACAGGACACGGATCCTGGCGAGGCAGGTGGGGTGGGGGTGGGTCAGGGGAGATGGGAGCTGCAGCCTGTGTCCTGCAGAAGACACAAGATCCCCTCACCCCTTCCCAGGGTCAGTAGAGAAGTATAGCCTGGCTTCTGGAGGGTCCTCTGGCTGTCCGTGCAGGGGCCCTGCCCCCCACTCTGTCCCTGCTTCCTGAAGCCTTGGCCCCATATCCCAACCGAGCCCCACCCCTTCTTCCCCATCCCCATACACCACCAACATCACCCACAGTTTCTCCACCAAAAGAAATAGGTGGGCTCATCTCCATCCATGAGGCAGACAGATGAAACTCCATATTTATGCATATTTTGAAGGTGTCAAATTATGAAGTCAATAAAAACTACAGGTCCCCCCTTTCTGTTCTCTTTCCCATCTCTTCTTACCTGCCACATCCATTGGCCTCTTGCTTTCAACTCCTGTCCCTGTCTAATAGCACTCTTGGGAAGGAACGAATAAACACAGTCCCTCTTTGGTGTAAATGACTGGTAAGTTTCAAAGCATCACTTCCAGATATACTGGCACAATGACACCAGGTTTAAGCTAAAGGAATGGATTTCTCATAGTGTAATTATAGGCACAGAGAATCAGGAGTAGGAGATCTTTTTAGGGCAGAGAAGCAGCCCTCTCTGAGACCCCCATCAAACACCCTGCCCAGCATTAGCAGGCACCACCCACTTATTGGTGGGGCTGAAGATGAAGAAGGAGCTGGCTTCTGGAATGGGCACTGCCTTCTCTTTCAGCTGCAGTTCAGCCAGGGGGCGTGGTCGGGGGCTTATTGGGATCTCAGGCTCATCTTCTTCATCATCCCCTGTGGGGAGAGGGGGGAGAAGAAATTGGGGGTGCCTTCTTGCAGCTCTCCTGGCTCTGTGCTCTGAGCCCTCCTATGGGTCCCAGATGCTGGCAGGCAAAGGTGGTACCAGGCTGATGTGGGTAGGAGGATGTCAGCAGAGTCTGCTCCCCTTCCCTGCAGTGAACTGGTTTGGGCTATCAGGGGTGGGTGGTGCACGCCCAGACCTTCTGCATGTAGAGGCAGGAGCAAGGTCAGGGAGACTTGCTGCTGTGTTTTCTTTCTCAGGGCTGGCCCCCCATGGCCTCCAACGCTCACAGGCTGGGGGGTAGGGGAGCCCTGCTTCAGATGAGAGGACTTGAGTTCTGCTCCTGGGCTCTACCAACAATTTGCTGGGCAACAAGTTATTCCCCTGCCTGAGCTTCAGTTTCCCAGTTTGTGAAAATGATGTTGGGGCAGGAGGGTTGAGTTGAAATAAATGGACCCTAAGCTGGAATCCCTAGAATCTAAGGCTTAGAATCCTCAGCTAAAGAGTCTAAACCTAATAATTTGAGAGGAACTGCAAGCATGAAAAAAATCAATCAATATTTCCTGAGCTTCAGCCAGTTCCCAGGACCATGCCAAGTCTGGAAGAGGACAGAATGGACAGAGGAGGAAGAGACAGACATTTCAGGGACATTTGCTGGGTCTCATGGCCCCCCGGGAGAGCTGAGCACCTGAGGTCCTCAGCTGCAGGGTATGGGGGGTCCAGTGACTGCCCTGGGGGACCCTGAGTAATGTCGGGATGACCCTCCTCTTTGCAGCTACTACCCCAGGCCCTTATTTGCAATAGCAGCTGCCTCTCGCCTCTCCCCAGGATGGCCCCTGCCCTTCCTGCCAAGGACCTGGGGCAAGGTGGAAAGTGTCAGTTAGGTGTGTTCAGGCTCCTCAGAATGGGGATGTGATTTAGGTGGAAGCTGAGAACCCCGCAGGCTCCCAAGCTGGAGAAAGCAGGATCTAGTGGCTCTTGGCTTCCCTGAGGGTCTCTGCCAGGTTCAGAAAACCACAGGAAGGGCAGGGGGTGCATTTTGTTCTTAACTGCAGGGACTGTTAATCCTTAGAGTTAGCATATTTGCTTTTTTTTCCCTCTTAATTATTATTTCCTCTAGGTCCTTTTTGTTAATTTTATCATATATATCCTTTGTTGAAAACCACTTCAAATTATTTTGGAAAGAGGCCAGATGAAAATAAACAATTTCAGTCCCCCTCAGTAAGACTCCAACTGCCAAACCCACATGGCCTCTAGCCTCTACCCTTCCTACTTCTTTCCAGCCCCTTCCCTTTCCCCTGGAGTCCTCATCTCGCAGACCCCAGGTTTCCTAGGTCATCCACCCTCCCACCAGCACACTGGCCACTCCCAACTAACGGAAAGTAGTTATTACAGGAAACAACTTAAGATGAATTATTCTAAAACCTAAATATTCATTTCTGGAAGAGAGCCTTCAAATTTTATTAAAGTCATCTACTCTCAGCTCTGTCTTCCCCACACCTCACTTGGCAAAATCATTGATTCATTCTATGTACTATGTGCCTACTAAGTGCCAAGAACTGTGCCAGTTAGAGCGTGAGAAGTCCCGTTGGAGCTTAGAGTCATTGGGAAAAACAGATGCAAATCGACTGATTCCAGAAATAGACAGAAAATTGCCCTAGAGACCCAGTGCTCTGAAGGACAAAGAGTGGGCTAAGAGAGAACCCAAGAGCTCTTGGGCGCCAAGGCTCTTCCAGAAGGCCTTTTAAGATTAACCCAGCTTGGTTTTGCTCACTGGGTCTGTTCCTCTCGTTGGTACTGATGAACAGGGTTTCTGCAGCGACCACTGGCTAGTTGAATTTATGAGATGTTTGTAGTTTATCCATGGCTGTGTCTTACCCAACCTTCCTCCTCCCTCTGCCCTTTATGATTTTTCCTTTATGATTTTTCCAAAATTATGGTTGTGTTCATCCCTGTATCAGTCCAGCCCTCAGCCCTGCCTGACATCAGATGTGATTAAATCTGTCCCATCTCCTGCACCAGGTGGATGGGACGTGCCCTTGTTTACCATCTCTCCTGTGTGGCTGCCACGGAATACATGTGTGCCCACACGTCTCTGTACTCCTTGAAAACAGGGTTCTCAGCGCTGAAGCACACAGCTGGCACTCAACAAACCCTTGCTGAATTAAGTGAAAATAAAAGTGTGGATTTTTCTATTGTGTGTACTGTACTGAGGGAGAGGCAGGCTGGCTGATGACTTCGTTGCAAGGCTAAGCGCAGAAGGGATGTCAGCAGTGTCCAGAACTCCTCATGGAGGAGTTGGAATAGAGAACATGCAAGAAACTGTCCCTGGGAGAATTCAATACCAGCATGTTCCCCCCGTGGTCCCAGCACCCCACTCCAGCCCAGGCTCGAGAACCTCACCTGGGAAGTCAGCTGAGGGGTAGGGATCCTTCACCTCATTGACATTAGATTCAAACTCATCAATTTTCAGCTGTAGGAAGGAACATGATGAAGATGAGGATAAGAACAAAAGCTGCCGTTTCCATTTATTGCGCATTTACTGGAGGGCCAGTGCAGGCTTCCTTCCCCTCATTTAATCCTCCCTGCAGCCAGAGTGTAGGTAACATTAGGATTATTACTGTCTTACAAATGAGATAGACAGGCCCATAAAGGTCAGACGACTGCCCAAGCTACCAAGCAGCATGCCAAGACCTAAGTCCAGCAGCCCAAGTGTGTCTTCGTGGCACCTCTTGAGTAGTTCTCCGGAAGAGAGCTGAGCTCCCCAGGCCGGCATCCCCGGCCCTTCTGGGGCCCAACGCCCTGACCTTGTGAGCTGCTCTCTCAGCCTCCAGGAACGATGAGCTGAGCCAGCCTTGAACAAACAGGGTGGGGCTGGGAATAGTGGGGAGCCAGTCCAGGCCCTTTAATGAGTGATGTGTATCAAGTGGGGGAGGGGATCGCCTTCTTGTTCTGGAACAGGGTGCTGGGACTCTGAGAAAGTCTGGTTTCCCGATGGAAGGTATCTCTCAGTAGATGCCGTCACCTGGCCAAGGTAGCAACATAACTGCTCCCCTGCCTCCTCGCCCCACCCCACTAGCACTGAAAGGCACAGAGGTGAACCAGGGGACTCCTGGAGGTCCTTCCATCTGCCTCTGAAAATATCCATGTGATGAGCTCACCTTGGCAGTGGTGGGAATGCCCTCACCCTTGGGTTTCTGTTCCAGCTTCTTGGCCAAAATTGACTTCTCATCCTCTGACTTGTCTGGGAGACCCCTGCAACAAAAAAACAAGAAATCCCAAGGTGGAGGTCCAACCAGAAAGTTCTCAGGGATTCTGCTCAGCCTGACAAGGCCCTCAGGGACACTCACACCCAGGGCTCTGTGGCTCTCTGGAGGAAGGGGCAGCTTTGGCCATCAGATTGGAAGGGCTGTTGGCCTGGGCAAGCCCATGATGAGAGAGCATGATGCCCAGCATGGGCCCATGGCAAAATGCGGGTCACTGGCCAGTTATGCTCAGTATTCTGTGATTGATTTTACACCTGGTTCATAAAGAATTCACAGCATGGAAGCTTGGTTTGGTCCAAGACTGAGCTCAACTATTTGGAAATCTCTTCAGAGATACTTGAACTCCTCTTCTGGTCTCTCTCTTTTTCTCCCTTTGTCTTCCCATCTGGCCTCTACCTACCCCACCTTAGGCATCCCATTCCCACAGATATGAGCATTGGAGGAAGCAGGACTTTGGTTAGAACTGAAGTGTGATCCTCAGACGAGAGGCAGTGACACCACCTGGGAGCTTGTTAGAACGAGAACCCCAGACCTTCTGAAGCAGAATCTACATTTTAGCAAAATCCCTAGGTGATACTTTTGTACTTTAGGGTTTGAGAAGCACTGGTCCAGAAGACTAGCCCTGCTTCCACAATCATAAGAGTCCCAGAATTAAGTAACAAAATCAAAGAAGAAGACAATTGTAAAGGACCACAGAAATCAACCCCCACTGCATATATGAGATGCCTGGGGCTCAGCAAAGGGAAATGCCTCCTTTCAAGAAGCACAGTGACTAGGTATAGGGCTGGGGAGAGAATTCATAGAAACCCCCATCACAGTACCCTGGCCCAACCTAGGCCTATCTAGAAGGACAGAAGCCTGCCCACAAAGGTCAAGGGTCATGGTGTCAAGGCCCCTGCCCATCAGGCTCCGGGGGGGCATCAGCCCATCTCTGGCGGGCCATGGCCACCCCAGCGGAGCACTCTAGGTCCCTCCCCAGTTGCAGGTGCAGATCTCACCTGGACATCTTCCTGAGTTTTCTCTCCTCATCCTTAGCCTTTTGGGCAGAAGTCAGGCTCTCTGCCTCAGCCAGGTTGTCCACGGCAATGGCCAGGAAGACGTTGAGCAGGATGTCTGAGGGTGTCCAGCTAAGGAGCCTCAGGGTGTGGGTGCAAGGGGAGCCTCCTGAGCAGGAGTCCTGCCCTGCCTGCTTGGTAGGACCTAACCCCACTTGCCTGGTGGGGTAGTTGGAGCCCCTCTTGCCAGAGCTACCCCATGGGAGGTGGTCAGCACAGGGATGTGGGATGAGCATCCTCAAGGCACCTGCCTGCAGAGAGTGCCCATGACAGGGCCTGAATCCACTATGGCCTTTGAATCCCACCCATTTCCTGCCCAGAACTGCCCTCAGCAGCCACACTAGGTTGAGTTAGGAGCTAGTGAGGCACTGCAAGCGAGAAGCATGCTCAGCACCCCAATGCTCAATGAACAGCAGTTCTCTCTCTCCCCCTCCCCACAATATCAAATTCCAGGGTACAGGCATCAGGACCCCTTGGGACAGCTCCCTTTCTGGTCTCATCCACCTGACCCTCCCATCTGCTCCTCTTATCTCTTGGCCAACCCTGGCTCAGACTGGTCCCAGAACCCAAACTGACCACCCCTGGCCACCAGGCCCTGGTTCTTCCCTGCCTGCCTCCCAACGCTTGTCTTGCCATCCTCACTGCTCTTCGGTCAAACCCTGTCCTTCCCCCTACCTCCCCCATGCTCACCAGCCCTTCAGGAATTAATTCTTATCTCCTGCAACAAATCTCCCCTGTGGCTCTCTAACCTTCCTGGTGGAAGATATTATCCTATAGCTATAACTGCATTTGTTGTGTCCTATATCCTCTCCCCATGAGCCTGGAGCTCCCCTCCAGGCAGAGGACCTAGATGCCTGAGAAATGAGCACCCTTAACCCTTGTTTCAAGCCCCTCTCCCACCCCTTTCCCTGGGCTGCTCTCTGCACCCTGCTCCCAAGGGGATGATACAGTTGCCACAGACGAAAAGTATAATGAAATAAATGCACACAAGCACTCCAGGATAGGAAGGCCCACCATAGGCCATGATCCCGTTGTACATCACCGAGTTCCAGTCTTCACCTGTCAAGACCTAGGGGCAGAAGGAGGAAAGCGGATGGCAACACAAACAGAGTTGAGAGTCCCCTGTTGGAACTGCACTGCTCAAAAGGCCTCTTCCCTCTCTGCAAGCTTCTCCCAGACCTCTCCCCTCCTCGATCTCTTCGTCCCTTGGCACAGGATGAACAGTTCCTGCTCTCCTCATTGCAGCTCCTTCAATGCTCTAACATCATTGTTGGTTCTCAAGGGCCAAGGAGGCTGACTGTGGGGTTACCACTTCCCTTTGTTGCATTCCCAGTCCCCAGGCTCCCTGTCGGGTCTGCCTCCAGGGATAGTGTAAAATGTTGAGTCTTTTGAAAGATGCGAAGACCAGCCAGCGGGATGACCAGCCAATACCACGAGGTGCTGCTATCCTGACACACCGTCACTGGCTGTGACAGAGAGGAGTGTAGTGTGGGCACACCAAGAAATTCCTCCATGAGTTCCATGACTCATAACCGTGCTCTCTTGGGTGACTTTTAGGGAATGGTTGGCTGAGCCACGCTTCCTGAGTGAGAAATGGTTTTTGTTTCTTGGGGCTTTCACCACCTGGCAAAGGGAGAGCTCGCCTTGGCTTGACTTTGCCCTCAGAGTTGTGAGTAGCACATGTGGAGAGAAAGTACGCATCTGTGCCCCCAGCCCACCCCAACTCCATTCATTAAATATTATCCTCTGTGGGCCAGCACTGTGCCAGGCACAAGGGGCCAAGGCAAACAAGACGAACTGGGCACAGTTCCTAGCCTCAGGAGCTTAGAGTCCCATAGAGGAGACAGATAAGCAACCATTACAGTGGAGAGAAACTCAGGTGGTGAGGGAGTGGGGAGAGACATTGAATGGAAACCAGAAATCAGAGAAGGTTTCCTGGAAGAGGTGACACCCATCCTGATCTTGAAAGGCAAGAAGCAGGATGCAGCGACTGCAGCAGAGGGCACTGCACACAGGCAGACAGCCTACCTGGAAGACACTGATGAGGGCCTGGGGGAAGTTGTCGAAGTTGCTGCGCCGCACCTCCGTGTCCTCGAAGTCGTACCTGCCCCCAAAGAGCTGCATGCCCAGCAGGGCGAAGATGACAATGAAGAGGAAGAGCAGCAGCAGCAGGGAGGCGATGGAGCGGATGGAGTTGAGCAGGGACGCCACCAGGTTGCTCAGCGACGTCCAGTACCTGAAGGAAGAGTAAGAGCGAGGTGGGGAGGAGGCAGGACCTCTCCCTGGTCCTCGTGAGGTCTAGATGGGCTTGGGAGGGAGGCTGAGGACAGATGGCAAGTGGAGGGAGAAAGGGCCGCCTGGGGGTTGGAAGCTCTGGGCTCCTGGCTGCCCCAACCGCCCTTTCCTTCCTTCCTGCTGCCCCCTTAGCTCAGGTTATAGTTGCCCATTCCTCAGTAGGACTGCTGATTAACTTGTGGTTCTGTGAGAGCAAGGACCACTTCTCTTAGGTGTACCCCACGTCCCCAGTGCCCAGCTCAGCTCATACCAGCACTCAGGAAATACCTACAAATAATGGACACATCTCCTTTCCCCTCACCGCTCTCTGGTCCTCCCCTGATTCTTTGCTCCCCTCCTCCTTTCTTATTTCCAGCCCTCTTTCATTACTTCTCTTCGCCTTTCCTCCCACCCTCCTTCCCTTCTTCCCTCTCCCAGTCTGTCCTTTTCTCTCCATCCTCTCTCTTTCCCACTGCCCTCTCTCCCTGTCCTGCCGTCTGACAATGGTAAGAGGCAAGTAGAAGAGAAATGAGGTCAACATGGGGAGAGTCATTTTCCTTCCTCAGAGGGAGGCTATATCAAGGAGGGAGAGAAGCCCAGGCCAAGGGGCCACGTGCGGCCTTGCGCAGCCCCCAGACCACCTGAAACGAGGTGGTGTCTGCTCAGAACCCCCAGAGCTCCCATCCAGCCCCGCCCTCACTTGGTGATCTTGAAGATCCTCAGGAGGCGGATGCAGCGGAGCACGGAGATCCCCAGGGGTGTCATGGCGCCCGACTCCACCAGCAGGATCTCCAGGATGCCGCTGCACACCACGAAGCAGTCGAAGCGGTTGAAGATGGACATGAAGTACTGGCGCAGGCCCAGCCCGTACATCTTCATCAGCATCTCGATGGTGAAGAGGGACAGCAGCACCCGGTTGGCAACATCTGCGGGGCCAGCGGGGGTCAGCACGTCCCAGCCCCTCACCCTCCTTTCCTTTTCCTGCCTCTGAGTCTTGGCTTTGGCCAACCCCTTGGGCCAGGACACCCTCACCATGCTTCCAAGGCACTATCCTTTCATACCATCAAAATCCAGTAAAATCTGGGGAACTTTTGCCCAGGGGAGGAACTCCAATCTAGATTTCTAAAAAGCTGAGCCATACCATATTTAACAGGAAGAGAGTTTTATGACGCTCCGGTTCATGAGATGGCGTAGGCTCCGCTATTCCCTCATTACCACACACCTCCCTCTCGCCTGCTAAAGGAAGGGTCCCTCCACCACCCAAAGCCGATCTGTCCACTTATACTTTGAGCCAACCCCCCTCCCCCATCACCTCAGGAGCCCCACTGTCAGCAATTCCTTTTTTTCCCCTGTATATTTAACCTCTTCCTTTAAATGGATCCTCCATCAATATTTTTAAATACCCAAGCCTCTAGCTCCTGTTCTAGCTCTTTCCCTGACACACCCAAACGACTCTCATCACTCCACCAACACAACTCTCCAGGGTCACAAATCAGCTCCTTGTTGCCAAATCCAGTGAACATTTTATTCCTCATTTTCCTGACCTCCCAGCAGCAATGGGCACTGTTGACCATTTTCTTGCTTTTTACAAACACTCTCTTGGCTTCTCTGATGCCATACTCTTTTAGGTTTCTTCTACTTCTCTGGCTTTGCCTAAGCCTCCTCTGAAGACACATTCTCTAATCATTGAGCGCTGGGTTTGAGCTTTGGCCCTCTTTCCTCCTCACTGAAGACACTAACCCCTGGTGGTTTTATCTAAGATCACAGCTTCAGTTGCCATCTTTATGTCAACGGCTCCCAGATCTTAATTCCTTAGCTTGGACCTCTCTTCTGAGCTCCAAACCCATTTTTCCATCTTCTTCCTTGACGTCACCATCTGGATGTCTCAAACTCTACATCCAAAGACAAGCTCATAGGGCTGCCCATCCTCTCCCAATTCTCAACAATACCTGGCCATTGAATGTCTTCTTCAGTAGGTGGCACTACCATCCATTTACCTGCATGGGCCAGAAACCTCAAATTCATCTTTGACTCCCTTGGAGGGCCATGTTTACGTTCTTGTCCACATTTGGTCTTTGATAATGCATTGGTGGTTCAAGGCATAGATAAGGCACCCTCAAGAAAGACTGGTAGCAATGAATGAATGAATGGATTAATCTGATCTGTAGCTTTTCTCCCTATCTCATCCCCATCTAAAAAAGACTACCTTCTTTTCCTTCTTTATCTCTTTCATCATCTTGAATGTAGTCCTTTTTGTGCTGTTCTATTAGCTCAGGTTCCTGGGGCTGCTAGCTCCTGATGACTCTTCCTCAGGGTGGCTCTATTCCTTATTTGGTTTGCAATTTTTTATTGTGAGCACATCTTCAGGAAACTCTTTTCGCTGCAGGAATTCTGTAAGCCTTGGGTTGAAAAGCATCCTCAAAGAGTGGCTTGTGTTGGCTTCTGTTGGGCACCCCAGGGGTTTCATTTGTCTAAGACTAGTTTTTATGTTACTCTCTTAGCTTAGGATTCCTGCACCATGAAGGGTCGTGCAAATTGGACTCCAAATCTATTCAGACAGACTTTAAATTTTTACTTTTCACTTGACACATTTTTCTTTCCTCCTGGAGCCTCCAGTAGGAATAAACCTCCAAACTCCTCCCATGCCCCAGTGAACAGAGAGATTTTTGTCTCTCATACATGGGGGAAGCCCTTTCCAGGGTGCTGGCTGTCTGCAGGGATGTCACTTCCAATTTACCACCTCTTGCGGGCCAGAGTCCTGTCTATTGTTCCTGCATAGACATGAAGGACCTAGGTTTATCCTAGGGCCTGTCCACTAAGCTAAGAGAGCAACATAAAAACTGGTCTTAGACAAATGAAACTCCTGGGGTGCCCAACAGAAGCAAAAACAAGCTACTCTTTGAGGATGCTTTTCAAACTAAGGCCTAACTGCCGCCACCCATAGGGACTATGTCTGTGTTGAAAATGCCCCTGGAAGTGAGCTCATAGGTCACTGCTCCAGCTTTGAGTTGCTTCTTTGTTTCTGCCACCTAAAAACTTCCCTTTCTCTCTCTGAAATATTGTTAATATAACTTATGCAGCATTACTACTTGCTTATGTGGGAGTGAGGGTGGTGGTTAGTTTTTCCCTCATGTTGTTGGAACTGGTCCTCCTTTCCTCTCTCTCTCTGTTTTTTTTTTCCCTTTATTAGAGAAGTTGTGGGTTTATAGAACAATCATGCATAAAATACAGGATTCCCATATACCATCCTACTATTAACACTTTACATTGGTGTGGTGCATTTTGAATTGATGAAAGTACATTTTTATAATTGTACTATTAACTAAAGTCCATGGTTGAACTTAGGTCCACTGTTTGTGTAGTGTAGTTCTACGGATTAAAAAAAAAATTATTGTTCCCATATATACAATCTAACATTTTCTCCTTTTAATTGCATTCAGATATATATTTCAGTGCTGTTTGTTATATTCAAAAAGTTGTGCTATTATCACCACCATCCATTATGAAAACATTTCCATCATTCTAAATAGGAACCTTGTGCATTTTAAGGCTGACCTTCCCATTCCCTATCCCCACCCCATCCTTTTGTGTCTGGTTTATTTCACGCAACATGGTGTCTTCAAGATGCATCGATGTTGTAGCATGTATCAGAACTTCCTTCCTTTTATGGCTGACTAATATTCCATTGTATGTATATGCCATATTTTATTGGTTGATGGACACTTGGGTTGCTTCCATCTTTTGGCAATTGTGAATAATGCAGCTATGAACTTCAGTGTGCAAATCTCTGTTGGAGTCCCTGCTTTCAACTCTTTTTGGTATTTACTTAGTAGTGGGATTGCCAAATCTAACAGTTAATTCTATACTTAACTTTCTGAGGAACCCCCAAACTGCCCTCCTTTTCTCTTAACCTACTCATCATCATCATCCAGAGCCCCCCACCCCCCCTACACACACACAAAATCATCTAATATGTGGATGAGGCAGACTGGTTTACCTTCCTCCAAGACTGGTCTTGCAAAAACTCAAATTTAATCATGTTATGTCCTCACTTACAACTTTCCTCTGAAGTTGAAAGTCCCAATATTTTATTAAAGTACATGAGGCCTCTATGAGCAAACACATCTCCTGCCACTCTCTTAGTCACATGCAAAATTCCAGTCAAATCAAAGTCTGTATGGCTCCCTGAATTCACAATGCTCTTTTACATGTCATATCTTCCCACTTGATGTTCCTTCTGTTGGGATTCTAGCCT
>PVKY010003699.1:0-21009 GCA_004027775.1 Bradypus variegatus
TCTGCCCAACTGTACCCTTTCAAGGCCAGTTCTCCATCTGTGTGCTCGGGATCCCATCTTCTGCTTTCTCAGGCTTCGGGCCCCAACAATCATCTTTTATTTCTTCTACCTCCAACTCCCTGTTTAGGCTCACCCCCTCTCCTCACCACCACCACCTCCAATCAAATGAACATGTCAAGTCTCCCTTCTCACGTAAGAAAGCATTCATTCAAAAAACGTTTATAAGTGTTTACCAAGTGCCTGGGGCCTAATGAAGCTCTATCAGGCAGTGACGAAGGTAATTCAGACTGAGAGACTCAATTCTGCGCCAACCTAGTAATGCAGTCCTAAGAAACCCCCTGGTAGGGGTCATGTTAGAAGAGCAACACTTCAAGAGGGGTAAAAGGAGGAAGGGGCCAGAGTTTGACTGGAAGTAATAAATTAATTTTTCCTGCAAGAATTTCAATAATAAGGTGTGTAAATTAAAAATTCTCATTATCACTAAGCAAGTTCACCTTTTAGTTATATCTAGTTTTTGCTCAAGAGTAAACCCTTTCTCTTCCTAGGACTCTTAGCCTCGCCAAAAAAAAAAGCACAACTCTTCTCAAACATCATCAGGTATAATATTACTGTGATAAACAAAGCAGAAAGCCCACGAACACTCTCCTCCTATACAAGCAGCATTCGTTTCGGCAGTGGTTTGCCTAACGCAAACTGTGTTCCCCAAGTAATCTGCCGCGTTACTTCCAATTCACTGCTAGGGAAGCGGAAGTCGGATACCACAGAAGCGCCCAACAGAGGATCATACCCAGCATAGGTCGGAAAACCCTCTGAGGCAGTGAGACTGAGGGTTGAGGAGGAGGCAGTTAGGAAAAGGGCAAGAGGGTGTGCGTGTGCCAAGGCAGCCAAGGCCCCAAGGAGAGAGTGGCCCCGGCACACAAGGAACAGAAACCATGGGAAAGGGGGAGGAGGGGGAGATGGAAAATGAAGCTAGGGAAGCAAGGCATGGCTTGGATTTTAGCGTATGAGCAGTGGGAAGCCTGAAAGGCCAGCCACATCCCTCCACTTCTTCCCTGCAAGATGGGACTTCTTGAAAGATCAGCCCACATTCATCTGCCTGTACTTCCTCCCATGTGCTCCTCTCAACTCCAGGCAACCTGACTTCCGTGCTCCATGGAAACTGCTCTCTTACAGGCACCTGTGGATCTTCAGCCCTGACTGGATTTGTCCTATCTGCAGGATGAGACCCCGCCGACCACAAAGCCATCCCACCACTGATCCACTGATGCTCCCCCCATTTTATGGCTCATCCTCTCCTGTCTTTTCCTGCAAGCTCTTCTTTCTCTAACCACTCCCTCAAATGCTGTATCCGTCATGATTCTGCCCCTGGCCTGAGGCATTCTCAAACCCTCTCTACCCTCCCTAGGTCATTTCATCAACTGAAATTATATCTACAGCTCAGACCTCTCTCCAGAGCTCCAAACTTATATATTAAACTATTTCCACTTCACTGTCTTATGGGTATGCCAAACTGAACAGCTTCAAAACCAAACACATCTACCTCCTTATCATTTCAAATCTGAGGCTCCCTCCATCCCTCCTGCCACAGCCTGGATTCAGAAGCTCACCACTTCTCTCTCTTTTTTAATTTTTTTTTATTACAACAGGTGTAGGTTTACAGAAAAATAATGCTAAAATACAGAGTTCCCATATATTACCACTTCTCTTCAGGTTTACTTCGGCAGACTGACCTGGGCTACCTGCTACAGTTATGCCCATCCAATCCACTGCTAACAAGTAAATATGCTCAGGGTTCCTTCATGCTCAAAAGCCTTTGAGTCCCTATTACCTAGTTCAAGTTCCTGAGTCTGATCTGCCAGAGCCTTACAGCCCCCTTCCTTACTCTCCAGCTTCTCTCCCACACTTCAGCTCCATACCAGACTGCACCATGCAAAATTGCTGGTAGTTCTGGCATCCTGTGCAGACATTTCTTCCTTCCTAGGAACATTAATTCTCCTTCCCACCCTTTTCACCTGGCCAACCTGTCCTTCAGGGTTAGTTAAAGTAATCCCTTCTCCAGAAGACCTTGCCATACCCCCTTTTTGGGATACACAGGATTCCCAGGTATTCCCACAGCATGGCTTAACACCAGGTTTGCATTTATCACTGGGCTGTCTCCTTGGTCTTTAGACAAGTATCCTCAGTGCCTAGCACTGGCAGATAACAGGTGTTTTAAGAATGAAAGCACGGAATTACAATGAGGCCCTCAAAGAGCGAGTCCTAGAGCGTCAGCCCCCACTGTGAGCAGAAGCCTGGTCAGTCACAGACCTTCTGGACCCCAAGGCCTGGAGCGGGGCTGGCTCACTTAGGCATTCAGTACTTGTCTGTAGAATGGTGTGTGGATACTCTAGGGCCCCAGGAAAGCACATGGAAATACTGAGCCCAAACTTTCTCGACTTGCTTTCCATTACTGACTTCCTTGGTTTGCAACCTACTTTTCCTGTAATGCCAGTGTGCATGGCATGGTTTCTACCAACCAAGTAATGTTCTCATTCTTCTGCTGGTAAAAATAACAATAAGAGCACTGAATAGCCCTGTAAACTGAAAGATTCCAACCATGAGTCCAGGGAAGGATTCACTGAACTGCCTCAAAATGGATGTGAAATCCCCAGTGAACGTAGGCAGGTACGTTTTTCTGGTGAGAGGGATGACAGTTTCCATGGATGATATAAAAATACATATCAAACTGCTTAACCACAAGGGTAAGCTGAATTAAGCGGTAGCGTTCACTGGTCTTGTCTCAAATCTGTAGTTTGATATATCACCTGAACCTTGGAGACTGCAGCCTCTGCTAAACCTAATGTTACTGGAGAAGACAGAGCTGGCAGGCTACCACAGAAAGATTTCTCCTAAATCTTCCATAATTGGAGGAATCCTTACCAGCATTCTTTAAAAGTTAGTACCCTCTTCTAACACACTCTCTACGCAATGTGAAACAGGGTATTTATTATATTGCCTGCTAATGTGTTCCAGACGAAAATGTTACATTCTCAACACAGGAGAAAGGGGATATTGTTTTGATGTCATCGAATTAAACGGAATGGGGAAATGACCAGAACTGTCCAGATTTACAGGAAGGTTCCTTCTTTTTTTCTTTTGCTGTACAGCGTGAACAGAACAGCAGGAGCAGCACTTGCTCACCAACCACTCAATTCAATCCCGGGATTAACGGGCTCATGAATAACGAGTAGGGGCTAAGCATTTAAAGTGTTTTCAAAGAAATAAAAACTAAAGTTTCGTTCGAATTAAAAGGTACTCTGGTTGCTCTAAAGAAACTAGACACAAAAGAATTCACACTACGAATACTGTACATGAGCTCGAGACCGGACAAGATTATTCTGCGGTGACAGACACCACTCCCGAGGATCGACTAGGAAGGGGCCCGACAAGGCTTCCGGAGCGCGACCTGCGAGCGCTGCACGGATGAGCACGTTGGTGACACTCGCTCAGGTGTACACACAACACCTGTGCGCTTTATTACCTGTAGAGCTCAGCAGGGAGAATCAACAAGCGAACGAACTCTCATCATTTCTTTTTACTAAGGCAACCCAGTCCTATTTCTGTTCTGGGAAGGCTCTTTGCGGAGATGCCCACCCCACCCGCGCAAAAGACGCTCTCAGGAACCCCAGGACTCTCACCCGCACCACCACGACCGGAGGCGAGCAGCACCCACGCGCGGAGCCAGCACACGCGCTCCGCCTTCCCAGACCCGCAACCTGCGCCGTCCTCCGCCCCAGGGTCCGAAACCCCGGGACGCCCCCGGGGCTGAGCCCCTCAGGCCTGAGGCCTCCGGAACCCCTCACAGACCTCCAACCCGGGCCTGGAAGCCCCCAGCCCGAGCCCACCCCGACACGTCCCGGGTCCAAGCCCCCACCCAGCCCGAGTCCCCCGGCGTGAACCCCTGGCCAGAGCCGGGGCCGAAGCACCCCTGCCGCCGCAAGGAGCCGCTGTGGCGCGGGACGCCGAGCACACTCGGCTCACGCGCGCCTCGGTCAGGAGGGAGGGGGAAACAGCGCGGCGCAGGCGCCCCAGTGCCCCCGTCAGCAGCCCGGCCACTTCCGCCCAAGGGAGCAAGGGGAGCCCGGCCGGCTTGAGCCGAGCGCGCGGGGAGCAAGCGTGGCTGCCGAGTTGACCCGCGACTCACCAAGTACAGCTGCTGCCAGCGACTCTGGGCATCCAGCTCTTCGAACTCCAGCTCGACGGTGACGGACATGGCGGCAGGCGCGAGGGCAGCTTTGGCGGGCGGAGCGGCTCATGCCCCGCGCGGGCCGGGGAAGCTGGGCGCCGCTGAGCGCATGCGCCGACCGTGCCGGCGGCGGAGGGAAGCACCTGGAGCGTCGGACGTCAGCGCGCCGACTCGGCGCGGGGAGGGGGAGTAGGGCGGGGAGCGGACGCGCGGGGAGGGCAGCGGTGCGGAGCGCGCGCAGGTGGGGGCGGGGCCTGCCCCAAGGCCCTGCCCCCTGAGGCCCCGCCCCCGGCGGCGCCGGCGGTCAGTGCCGAGGCTGGGGCACCTGGGCGCGCGCGCCTGCTGTCCCGCTCCTCGCTCTTGTTCTCCTTGGGCCTGATTCCTTTCACGCGGCCTTGGAACTTGATGTTAAACACCGTCTAGGTCAGTGTGGCCTCTCGTGCCCAACTTCGGAGCACATGACTCAGCCCGGAGGCCAGCCGCCTTCAGCCGGCGGGCTTTGTGCCCGACCACGGTGGCAAAAGGAGGGGCAGCCTCCCCAGGTGTTCGGAGAAGGCGTCTGGTCAAGGAAGCATTTTACGACTTCTAAAAGGAGTAGATCCTCTAATCTCAGACAAACGTGCTCATTATGAAAACCACCTTGCCTCCCGTGAAGATAGCTCATTGTTAGCGAACTCGTGGGCTCATGAGAGCACCTTCGTAACCAGTGCAAAGGGTAGAAGATATTTAGCTGAGCTGTCCAGTGTGGAAGTTTAAATTTTAATCAGTTAAAATGGAATGAAATTAAAAATTCAGTTCCTCAGTCGTACTACCCCATTTCCGGGGCTCCCTAGCCACATGTGGCTGGTGGAGCCACATTTACGATACTTGGATCATGGCAGAAACATCTATCCAACAGGGAGCCCGAGGATTAAAATACTTGGGGCAGAAAAAGTGTCCTTAAGTCAGTAAAATAATGAAAACCCTCACTAAAGCAGTAGGCTATGGTAGCTAAAAGAAAAAGTAGTGACTAATGATGCCATACCAGATACAGAAAATTAAACTGGCAACCAGCCTTTTCTTCCTAGTTTGTCTTCTAAATCTGATTGTCCTGGGTCCTACATCCTGACATTGACACTGATCATTTACAATAAAGGCACACTCTCCCTGAATATCCTGTGGTTGTTGGCATCGTTGGAGTCCTACAAAGAGACCAGCTCAAGGGATTGCTTTCCAACCTGAAAATACAGAGTGTTCTACCGAGAAAAGGCAACCAGTTGGCCCACCTAAAATCAACTGAGACCTTGCAAGGTTGGCAATGTGGGGGTATTTCTCTGAATGGAGAGACATCTTGATCTCAAAGCAACAGTTTGGATTCATAGAAATGACTTCAGCTTACTCCTTGGCCCCTTCAGCTTCTGTAGCCCACAGGCTGGGAGCACCTGGACCACTAGTCTACTATCCTAAAGGAAATGAGGCAGAGCAAGAGTGTAGAGTCTCTTCCGCTTGAATAAGACCTGCCTTCTGAATTCATTTCCTACCTAAGAAACACCTCTTCCCCAGATAATTATACCCTTTCAGGAAAAACTCCTTACTATCCATAACCCCTATAGCTAGAACTTCAGAGGCACAAAATATATTGAAATACAACCCAGTGGCCTAAAGTCTGTACATTTACCGAGCTGGGTGCACATTTTTTATGTTGCATAGATTCCAGTGAAAGTGGAACTTCAGATAAATATATTTTTAAAAAATAAGCCATTTATTGAAATATAATACATAAATGTACCAAATCACAAGTGTGTAACTGAGTGAGTTTTTACAAAGTGAACACAGCTGTATGACAATACTCAGGTCAAGAAAAAGAATGCTAGGTGTATACCTAAAATCCCCCTCAAACTTCATCCTAGACACCTGCCTCACCCTGGATGACCATCACCCTGCCCTGTAACACCATGGATTAACTGCCTTTTTTTGAACTTTGTTTAATCACACAGTATGCACTCTTTTTGTGCCTGACTTCTTTTGGCCAGCATGTTTATGAAATTCATCCTTGCATGTAGAAATAGTTCATTTATTCTTGCTGCTAAATAGTAATCAATTGGTTGCATCACAATTTATTTGTTCTAAATTTGGCCATTTGTGGGGTTTCCGTGAAGAGCGCTGTTGCGAACATTTTTGTGCTTGTCTTCCGGTGGACATGTGCTGTCATCTCTCTCGTGCATTTATCTAGGAGCAGGATTGCTGGATCATGGGGTGTGTGTGCCCACCTTTACTATACAGTACTGGACGAATTTCTAAGTGGTTGAACCCCCCTGACATTGGACACAGGTCAGTGATGCCTGTCACTATTCAATCTTGTGTAGTCATGGCAATAACTGAGAAAGATTAAGAAATGGTACAATGATAGAAAAGGGTGAGGCAAAATTAATACTATTACAGCCAATATGGTATATACAAAGAAAGTCCAAACTAATCTACAGGCAAACTATTAGATTAATACATGAATTTAGCAAAGTCACTGAATACAAAGTCGGTATTTAAAGAATTGTATTTCTAGATAACACAATTGTTTTAAAAGAATTGGAAAATAAAAATGTAATATGAATTATTAAGGAAAATATTAAACATAAGATTTTCAAGTTGTCTAGACTGAAAACCACAAACTATAACTGTGGAAAACGAAAGAACTAAGTAAATGGAAGGATAGATGATGTTCATGGATTGAAAACTTTAGGATGGTAAAGTTAACAGTACTTCTTAAGAAGTAATCTATGGGTTTGATGTAAGCTTAATCAGTAGCCCACAAGATTTTTTTAAATGTGGAAATTGACAAGCTGAATCTAATATTTATATAAAAATGCAAAGGCAAATATGCAAATAACCAAATAATCTTGAGGAAAAGAAAACTGGAGGTCTTACTCTACCAGATATTAAAACTTATTCTCAGGCTACAGTAGTTAAAGGTGTGTTATCAATGCAAAGACAGACAAATAAACAAAACAGAATAGAGACCAGACATGGACTTAAGGGCCAAGAACAGTCAAGGGAACAGATCTTGAGGACTTACCACTGCTGGATATCAAGATTTGTTATAAAGGTGGTGTGGTGTTGGTGCAATGATAGACGAGCGGCCAGTGGAACCAGACAGGAAGTCCAGAAATAGGCTTGCACGTAACTGGTCAACTGGCATGTGTGTGTTCCACAAAGGCTGACACTGCAGTACGATGGGGAAATGATGGCTTCCTCAATAATGGTGCTTGGTCCAAAAGAGTAAGTACTGTATGGTTCCATTTATACAAAGTTCAAAAATAGGCAGAAGAAGTTTAAATGAAGATTACATGAAGTTCAAGTACAAGCAACAGAACAGTGATTTTCTCTGGGTCAGTGGAGATGAGGTAGGGATGTTGGCTGAGAAGGAACATGAGGAAATATTGTATATCTTGATGTGGGTAATAGGTGCACAGTTGTATATAATATACATTATTTGTGTGCGTATATATATATATGAATTCATTGAGCTGTACATTTAAGACTTTTTTACTTTATATATATGATAACCTCAAAAAAATTTTAAATTTAAATAAAATGTATGGAGCTGTTTCATGTAGAAATGGAAGCCACACACAGCTGCATCTCACATGGTATTTAATAAGTTAACATCTAGCAAATACAGCAAAAAACTGTATAGCTTCCAAAGACACAAAATTCACCTGGATTCTAATATTGCCAGCAACTACAAAATATAGATATGAACCTTACAGGATTAAGATGGAGATTCACTCATTCCATATTTTGAGCCATAAATTTTATCAACTGCCTAGGTTTGTACTAAACGCAATTAACGTCTCTAATAAAAATGGTAATAATTAGTCAACTTCATGCACAGCCTCTGAAAATGGCTTTAGTGAAAGTCCAAATAAATTATGATTTAAAAGGAACTTTCAAAAGTAACTTCCTAAGCCAACCATGAAGCATATGTTGTAGACTTGCAAATGAACCATCACGGTATCTGAGTATTCCGGGATCAATGTGGCCTTCAGCTCCGCAGCCCTTCTGGCCTTCCCAGTGAAAATGGGTCTGGGCCCTCCGAGCTTTTCCCTTTGCCAGGTGACGCGGGGTTGAGCGCTGTCAGCAGAGGGCAGCACGCTGACATTCGAGAGAAAAGGTGTTGCTTCCTGGTTCCCGCGGGCTTGCTCAGCACGCTTCTCCAGCAGCAAGCTCCAGCCCGGCAGCCCGCAGCCCCCGGCCTGGGGCGGTCTTGTAGCAGAACACGCTGGCGAGGCGACCCCGCGAACGCTTCTTCCCTGTGCCCAGAGAGCTGGTTTCCAGCACGCCCCAGAGCACAATGTGCCCTCCCGAAAAATATGTCCACGCGGAACCTGTGGGCGTGACTGTGTTTGGAAAGGGGTCTTCGCAGATGTAATTACGGATCTTGAGGCCAGGGCATTGTGGACCATCTGCGTGGGCTCTGCATCCCGTGACCAGTGCGCCCGTAAGACACGGGCGGGGCGGAGGCGGGCGGCAGAGGTGGGGTGGATGGAAGGGCTGGGGAAGGTTGCCCTGGAGCTCTGGAGGCGGGGCGACCGCAGACACCCCGACTTCGGAATTCTGGCCTCCTGAGTATAACAGAATAAATTTCTGATGCTTTGAGCCACCAAGTTTGTGGAGATTTGTTACGGAGCTTCAGAAGATGACTGTAGGCCGGTCTCCAGCACATCCCAGCACCGGGCACACAAGGGCTGCCGCGCTTCGGGGGGCCAGGGGTGTGGTCCAGGCCCCTGCTGGGGTGGGGGATGTCGGGGTGCGGTGGAGGGTTGCTTTACCTTGGTAACCCTACCTCCGTTTCAGAGGTAAGGGCTGCTCCTTCTATGTACTATTCCTATGTTCTCTAGGGTTCTCTACTTTTTACTGGTAAATCCTTCATTACTCCAATTCTTAATTATGGCTCTCTATGGTTAATAGTTCTTCATATTCAACTTTGTTCAAATAATTGTGTGATTTCTATCTTTTGTTTAGACCCAGACTGATACACTGAGGAAGGAAGGGAGGGAGGGAGGGAGGAGAAGGGAAGGAAGGAGACACTTTTAAATTAAAACTTCAAACATGAAGAAAAGTCCACACTTTCTTCTTGGTATTTGGATATAAATGTTGGACTACTGACTGGTGGAAGGAATGATATACATATCTATGGCATTACCCTGCCTTGTACACCCTCTACTCTACTAAATAACCCTATTAAAAGGGGAGGAGGTCATAAAATAAATGGTGCTGAGTTCATTGATAGGCATACAGAAAAAAAGAATCTTGACCCCTTGCCTCAGACCATTCATGATAAACAATTCTGATGGATTTGAAATCTGAGATGAAAAGTAAAATAATAAAGCGCCTAGAAAAAAATCATATGAAAATATATCTTTAAAATCCTTCCTAATGGAAACAGAGGGAATAAATTATAAATTGGACTACTTCAAAATTGAGAACTTCTGTTTATCAAAAGGGAAAGCATTAAGAAAGGGAAATGACAAGACAGAGAGCAGCTTTTGCAATGGATAGATCCAACAAAGGACTCAGATGGAGAATATATAAAGAACTGCTGCAAATCAGTGTGTAAGACAGACAACCAGATAAGAAAATGGGCAAAAGATCTGAACAGGCAAAAAAGAGGATACCCAGAAGACCAACAGCCATGTAAAAAGGCACTCAACCTTGTTAATCCTTAAAGAACACAGATTGAAACCACCATGAGCTCACACTTCACCCCTACCAGAATGGCAAGAATGTGGAGCAAGTGTAGTTCTCACCCCCTTTTGTATGAGTGTATTTTGGTCAAGGGAAGTAACGCCCTAGCAAGTCAAGCACAGGACAAAGGGTGGCATGAAAACAATTGGAAAAGAAGTTGCCTGAGAGGAACAAATATGTAATTTGCCATTTTGTTGAGACAGGCATCACAGTTTTGCTGCGAGCAGTCTTGGAAGGAAGCATAAATAATGGGTAAATGGAAGACCAAAGCTAGGTAGCTTTGAGCAGGATTCTAAAATGTAGGGTTTTTGAAGACTTTATTACAACCATGTTCCTTTGCCAGAGAATTCTCAAATCTCCTTAGTTCTTGAATTCTAGGACTATTTATTTATTTGGATAATTTTACATGGGTATCCATCAGAGTCCCAGCAGGAAATAGGAGACACTCAAAAGGGGTGATTCAAGAGAGCTTTAGAAGAGGACCATTTACAGAGTTGTAGACAAGAATAAAAGAAATCAACAAGGGAGGGTGAAACATCCCGGGGTGGCCACAGCAGGGAACTCCTCCATCCATAGGTCTGAAGGGGCAGTTACCAAATCCAGAGAGAGGGGAGAGGTGGGCGCCAGATTTGAGCTGTGGCTTTGCCTGGAGGACACAGCCTCTTGCAATCCCATGGTTTTGGCAGGAGTGCGCACTGTCTTAGTTTTCTCTCGCTGCTGTAACAAATTGCACACACTTGGTGGCTTGCAACAACATAAATTTATTCTCTTATAGTTCTGCAGGTCAGAAGTCCAAAAATGGATTACAAGAGGATGAAATCAAGGTGTCGGCAGGGCCACGTTCCTTCTGCAGGCTCTAGAGGGCTCCACTCCTTGCCTCTCCAGCTTCTAGAGGCTTCCTGCACTCCTTGGCTTGTGGCCCCTCCGTTAATGGCCATCACTCCAACCTCTGCTTCCATTGTCACATCTCCTTTTTTTACCCTGACTCTGTGCCCCTCTTCCAACCTTGTGATCACAGTGGGCCCACCCAGAGAATCCAGTATCATCTCCCCATCTTTAATATTTAATTTAACCACATCTGCAAAGTCCTGTTTGCCACATAAGGTGACATATTTGCAGGTTCTAGGGAGGAGAATGGGAACACCTTTGGGAGCTTTTTCAGACCATCCTGACTTCTCTCTCCTCTTCCTGGCTGAGAAATAGGAACCTGTAAGGCAAGAGACCCATGAATGGAGTCAGTGGCGGTCAGCCTTGGGAGCACAGGGCAGAGAAGGCATATGGACATGCAGATGGAGAACAGCTAGCACAGGGTCGTTTAAAGATTGTATACATAACGGCAGAACTAAAACATGTCAGGAGTTTTGTTTCACCAAACTTAGCTTCATTTTATGGCAGATCTTGCTTAACAATTTACATGAGATTCATAATTACTAGACTGAAATATAATGTAAAAATGGGATTTTAAAACTAATTTCTCTGTTCTCATTAAGAATGTAACACATGTGCATTATAGAAAGTTTGGAATGTATAGGAAAGCATAAAATGGTGGGGAGTAGAAATCAACATAACCCAGCAGCCCAGAGGTATCCAATGTTAGTATTTTGATGTAATACTGGCTAAAATTTTTCTATGCACATTTCTATATGCATACTTATAAAATTGCAAAACATTTTTAAAGATCTTAATATTAATCAGTAGGAAGAATTCAATGTCATAGATTAGGACTAGCAAATCTAACAGCTTAAACACTAGCAGATGTTTCTGGAATAATAAACAGTAACTTTTTGGTATAAATTATCATTTATACTGCATCTGTTTTCTCAAAAAGATATCGGAATTTTCAGTTTGAACGATTTGCTCTTACATCTTCTCTTGGGAAAGATTTTCCATTCGGTATTTTTTCTTAATTGTTTCATATGCCTAGCCATACCTACCTTGGGGTCTTTGTCATAATTTAAGACAATGTTAAATTTCAACATTTATCCACCAATAACTCTGTGCTAGGTATTTGTTAGATGCTTTACAAATTATCTTATTTAATCCTCAGAATAACTCTTTGAGGAGATGGATATTATTATTCTCAACAATAGGTAAAGAAATTGAGGCTGCAAGAAATTGTATAATTTGTCTGGGGTCTAGCAATTCAGGCCTGACTCAGAGACAGAGTCTCTCCCTCTGTCCTGTTGCCTTCCTGATTGAATGAAACGTGGGGCTTCCTTCTCACAGGTAGAACTAAAGCATGAAAGTTCCTACTTGTGGTAATCAATTGTAAAAGTAAATTTATGGGTGTCAAATGCAATTGCAGAATTTCCAGAATGAAGATTAAAATATGGTATTCTTCAAGGTAAAAAAGTTTTAAATGATAAACAAAGGGATAGAATTTTAATATGAAAGTATTTTATAAATTCAGTTAATTGGTTAGCTAAATTTCTGCTGCATCTTAAAAAAATTCTTGAAGTTCTTGCTTACATACCTATGTCAGTTAATAAAGCATTTTCCTAGAATTGTTTCTGAATTAATGGCTAGCAAAATCATCACCAACAACAACAACTGAAGTTTTCTGGGAAAACTATAAATACCCAGAGCAAACCAAAAAGGAATTTGAATGATCTAGTTCAGAGATTTCATATTTGTATATTTACTGAACAAAAAGTTCTGTAAATCTGACTGGAAACCATTGATTGTGGTGGGCCACATCTAGAAACAGATCCCTTCTTTTACAATACAAATATTTATTTCAACAAAGACAGCCTATGTTGGGCAATGTCTTTGTAACCTCCCCAAGGGCAGGGAGTTTGTGTGATTTATTTACTGTTGTATCTGAAGTAACTTGAACAGTATCTGGGAAATAGCAAACTCTCAATGAATAAATGAGTGAAAATCTTTATCCCAGATTTTTTCTGATGTCAACATAAGCCAGAACCAGTTTTTCTTCTACTGCTGAGATTATTAAGGGTTTTTAAGTTTCTCGGTTCCAAATGTCTTCCCCAAGGCTTCTTACTACCCTCTGGGGTGAGTTTTCTGTTGCATCATATTTTTTACATTATCTTCCATCTCTGCCTTGATTGCACCACTCCCCCATTTTGTAAGCTATAATTGTTAATGCCCACCTTTCCTGGTGCAAATACTATATTTAAGCCACCTCAAATTAAGCTTAGGATAAAATTCCATTTCCTTACAGTGAAGGAAAAAAATCATAATACTGGGAAATTCTTAGTCTATACTTACGCTGATTTTCAGTTCAGAATAATTCTGCTTTGTGTGTAAAATGGCTACCACCTAAAATGACAAACATGCAAATGTTTTGCTATCCATTATCCTACCATATGCTCCTAAATAGCACAATATTAATGTTTGTAGTGTTCTTTTGCTAGTTTAAAAGTTGTACCTAACAAATTGACCCATGGCAGACATTTGCAATTAAAGACATATTGCTTTAAACCATTTGCCCCCATGACACACACAAAAGATGATTTTCTGAATGGATACTTGAATTATAAGGTAGTTAAATGAAGAGTGGCAAATTGGATTGGAAAGGACCTAGGCTCAAAAACAGAGCAGCGTGTCTGGGTATGTCAGGCACCTAGAGAAGGCCATCAGTCCCACTCACAGAAGGGCAGAGAGAGAGAAGTCGAACCTTTCAGGCTGTCTGAAAATTTTTTAAAAACTCTCCCTTTCCTAGGAACTTGTATATTCCCCTCCCCATCATGGCTGGACTTATTGCCTCACCCTGCCTCTGTAGCTGCCTGGACCAGAGGTGGGTGCCAGGCCCCAAAATGACCCCATCAGAATCTCCCAGGAAGTTGGAATCGAGCCTATCGGTCTGCCCCAGCAAGAGCATGGTGTGAGAATTTGTCCATATCACATCATGAGACCAGGGACGCAGAGAAAACACAAACATACAGAGGCAAGCAGAGGTTGTCCAACTATCAGTCAAGTGTGAAGAAGACAAATAGATTTTCAGACATGCTAAAACATACGTATGCACATACATGTGTTATATGCATATAGGTTTTAAATGATATAATTATTAACTACAGAAAAATTAATGTAGTCAAAGAAAGGAAGTGTAATCATTGTACACCACAGGGCTCAACAAGGGATGATACTTACATGTCATCCTTATAATACTAACATTGATGATTGATTTAACCAAAAACTGGGAAACCAGAGAGATTGCATTTTAAGAGAATAAATCCCTGGCCACCAGAGTAGAAACATAAATAATGCATAAAAGTTATAAATCAATAAATAGCAATACAAGTGCATTAGTTACTATATAAGTAAATACCATAAGACACTAAATACACCCTTTCTCTGGGAAGAACTAGGGCTAGGAAAGGGGACTGTTTTTATTAGCCCATTCTATTATTTGTTTTTTTAAAAATTAGATGCCTGCATCATTGAGAAAGAAATCATAACTTTATAGACTAAAACAGTTGCCACTCTTGTGAAACAGAGGGCATGCACAGAACTAAATCCCAGGGAAAATTGTGATTAAATTGTGTTAAATTGTGATTAAATTGTGTTAAAGCCATTTCATCTTCCCTCCGGTAAGTACTGGTACCCCTTCTCTTTGACCCCTAATTGCATCAGGGTTGTCTTCTGCACCCCACTCAGCCTGCCCCACCAGGCCGGCCTTAGGAACCCTGCCTCCTCCCGGCCCCTCCCATTCCCCAGCGCCCACAGGTCTGTAACCAGAATGCCTGTGCGCAGCGCCTCGGTAAACAGCGATGGGTAATCATCAGATGGATGAATGAATGAACATGGCAAAGGTGCACTGTTATTCCAAGTTTTTATTACTAAATTGAAGACCTGAGGACATTGCATTCAATCAGCTAGCACATTTGCTTACAGGTTTGCCTGTTTGCCTGTACTAGTTTCTTAATCGTGCAAATCAGACTCTTCGTTTACATTCACTTGTAACTACAACCCACCAAGTTGTAGAAGTGTTTTGTTTCTGAGCCAGGACGTAATTTCTTGGCACATTCGGGCAAGGGCAGCGCTGGCCAAGCCCTCATGAGAGCACGACCTGGCAGCTGTGCAGGGGCCACGACTGGGGATGTTCTGACCCCATAGCTTCTGGGATGAGGTGCATCTTGGCCACGTGTCTTCAAATGCATCAGCAATAAACATGGTAAAGCCCCACTTTGAAGTGTTTTAACATCCCAGCCAAGAGAGGATCATCCCAATGGGAAAAAAAAAGAGAGAACAAAGTTAAAAATATTTAGGAAAGAGCATTTATAACTGGTGCCTTAATAAATAACTGCTGCCACAGAGAAGATTTTCTATTGGCATCACTACATTCAGCAAGGAATAGGTCATGAATTTAAAGTGATTTAAATAAAGCTGAAATGTATGTAATAATTGAACAATTGTGTAGTTAGGAGCAAGGTACAAACATATATGTATAAGGCATATAACACTTGTACGACTATACTCGCATATAGGGTAGAAAACTATTCTTGGCTAAAATTCTTCTGTTGGGTACAAACAGATATAAGGCTATTTTTAAAAATATATAGATAGAGAAACAATTGCAGTGCATTTCACCCAAATTCTTTAGAAAACATTGTCAGAACAAAAAGTTTCTCATATATAAGTAAATAAATATTTTTTCTTTGTACAATATAATGGACTATGAGTGTAATTTTGTCTTTGAAACCAAATCTATATTTGCCACCCCAAAAGTTGGTCTCTTGCTTTAAAGATTTTGCACAAACTACTTTCTACCACCATTTTACACCACCACTTAAAACTGCTAAGAAATTTCATTTCTTTGAGTTTTGTGAAAGCAAATACAGCACTGAGTCAGTAGTGACTTTTAAGACTATACGTTTTAAGATTTCAGTGACAATGAAAGCCATGAAACATGTCACTTTCCTTCTTTAATGCCCTAAATGGGTAGTGAGTTTAGTAAGGTGCATGGTTGCCATGGGTTTTGTCTTGTCTGCCCTGCTTGCCTTCTTTGTGGGAACCGCCTCCCCTTCTCCTTGTGGCTCTGCACACCTGCCAATCAGGAGAGCCCTCCTACTCTGCCACGGGGGATTGGTACACGGCCTAGGGGAGTCCCCAGAACTGATTTAGGGCGAGGCGGGTCGCTCCAGACGGTCAAATCAGAGTCTTTGAGGGGACTAGTATGACTCCAATTTGACGTATAGATTCAATGCAGTCCCAATCAATATTCCAGAGGGCTTTTTAAAAAATAGACACCAAATTCAAAGGATCTAGAATAACCAAGACAATATTGAAAACCAAGAACAAACTTGAAGGACTTACCTAAGAGGGGCAGCTTTACTGAGCTGTTCCCAGGACATGCGGCTGTCTTCCCAGGCCAGCTGCTTTGGAGGCATAAGGCAACACCAGTGGAGCCCATGTCTTTTGCCACACAGTAGTCAAGCAGGTGGTAGGAAGTAAAGATGGATTAGTGGTTCTCAACCGGGAGGGATTTAGCCCCAGAAGTCCTTTGGCAATGACTGAAGACACTTTGGTTGTCACATCTTAGGGTTGCTACTGGCATCCAGGGACACTGCTAGACATCTCGCAATGCATAGGAAAGCTCACACAAAGAATCGTCCAGCCCAAAACGTCAATAGTCCCAAGGCTGAGAAACCCCAAGAATGATATATAGACCTTGGGAACACAGAGTCCAGAAACAGATGCACTCGTTATTTTCAATTGTTTTTCAACAAAAGCTCTAACATTACTCAGTGGGGGAAATGATAGTCTTTTTAACAAATGGTGTGGGAACAGCTGGATATAAATATATATATGTATATATACACACACACATACACACAGAAAAAATGTACCTGCTTCATACTGTATACAACAATTAATTTAAAATGGATCAGAGACTTAAATGTAAAAGCAAAGTTTATATAACTTATAAATGTAGTTGGAAATTACCTTAGCCTGGCTTCACCTGAAAAAAGATCCTGAGAGAAAAGCTTGTAAACAGGCAGCTTATTTGGAAAGTGATCTGAAAGAGCAAGAGGGCAGGAAAAGGGGAATGGGAAACAGAAAGGGAAGGCCAGTAGAGTGATGTGTTACCAATTTGGCACTACCACAGGCAACTCATGCTCAATGTGAGTAGGATTATCTGAGAAGCCTAACGAAACGCATCCTAGAGTTGTCTGCCCAGAAGATGAAAGGAGAAGGCATTTATCAATCAGTTTCCAACCCTCACTGGTCAATCGTGGATCCATGGGTGTCAATTACCCAATACTTCTGGGTTGCCCCTTGGTGAAGGAAGAGTGGGTCCCCATGGTCATACCACAGAATCCCCAGGGCAGGAAGCAAGAGTTTTGCAGGAAAGGAAGCAAGAAGTACACAATGCAACCTTGAGATAAAACATTGCTAATTGCTCCAGTGAAATATGTTCAAGGCCTTCAGTTACTGTAGGAAGAGATAAGAGGATACTGAAGTGTTGCACTGGAGATGCCCAATACACTCCACTCCTTAGGTGAATAACCAGAGCGACCCCTTATTTTAAAATGAATGATCTTTATACACAATTTGTTTAAGAATGTATTACAAAATTCATAGCCCATGTGTGGTATATTTGGTTTGTCAACAAAGATTTAGAATAATGGATACAGAAGAGATATGTATGTGTTTGTTTATCACCCAGTCAGGGCTTGTGAAGATTCTTTGTAGTCCCCAGGCACCATCTCTTTGTGTTCTTTATTGTTGAATGAACCATTCACCATGAGAAAAAGGCAGCAACTGTTATTACTCGTACTGCCAAGGCTCTTGGGAACTTGTTTGTATTGAAACAATGCAATACTTCTTGCCCCTGCGGTTCCCTAGGGCCATGGCAGTGGTGCCAGTCACATCCTGAGTCACGAAGCTGCATCACCCGTCACTTCCTGTGAAGAGTCAATGCTGGTTTCCAGTGGTTCTCTCCAGGTGAGTGCTGTGCTTCACTGATGTGGACCCCCAATGACACTACTACCCAGAGAATGAAGAAAATGAAAATGGTGGTCATAGTAAATTCACCACCTGGAATTTTGTAGCATAAAGGTAGAGTAACACATCTTCCAACCATGTCTTCTCTTAAGCTCTTTAGGGCATAACCATTGCACTCTTAGAATGTGATCTCTTTCAATGTTGACCCCACCCCTGCCGATGGGGCAAGGCAGGAAGTAGGCAAGGAACCCAAGGACTGAGCAAGAAGCTCATCCTTACATACTTCAGATTGATCAGGTAAAGCCAGACATCCTCAATCAATTGGAGGACAAGAGGACATCGGTTGGGGGGGTCTGTTGACATTGCAGAGCAAAAGTCACAAAAGCCATCAGAGACGGATGGGCACTCTACTGCAGGCCCAGGACTCGTGGCATGGTGCCTGCGGAGGAGTTAGGGTTACCACTCTGAGTTGTAAAGGATGCACGCTGCTCCCACGCTGTCCTCAGGAATTGGCCATCAGACCCTGGAAACACTGCCGGCTCTTTGGAACATCTGGTAAACTCCATACTTGGGGTGGAAAGTAGAGGGTCAGAGTGTGCCCTGAAGGAGAGAAATGGGTACTGAGGCCCACTGAGGGACAGGTCTGAGCCTAGGGTGCTCACCCAGATGGCATGGTCCCAGTGAGGGCCTTAGAGAACTTTGAGGAAGGGCTCCAAAGCAGACTCCTAAGGCACAGCCTGCGTCTCGAGGCAGAGGCATGACTACCACTCACAGCAGTGATTGGATGACGACTTTTGTAGTGTAGTCCAAGCCTGAGGGGTTGTTTTTATTATCACTTTTGGTGGTGTGTTCAAAACCAGTAGGCAGCAGTGTGGAAAGCCTTCTGCCTTGCAGCCACTCCCAGACATGGGGGAGCCCCAGTGCTGTGTCCAGTCAGATTGTTGGCAATTGTACGGTAATAGCTTATAAAGTAAAGAAGGGGAAGTATGTGATCATACATATAGGTCACAACTAAAAATAACTTTTAATGCTTATTTTTTAGTAATACTCTTTCAGTTATAATTTCCTTCATGGACTATGAGATCCTTTACCCTATACTCAATAACAAAAATGTAATTGGAAACATCAATACAGCATTTTTCACAAACCCAGATTCTGAATTCTTTGCTTGAAAATGTCATTACATATTTCCTGGAAAAGTTGGGCAAAAAAAAATCATTGCTATCTATTTTGGCAGGCCCTGTGGAAACATTAGATTTTCTTGCATCAACATTTAACAAAAGTTAGTGTCAGGGCTTAGCTAGAATCTTTTAAAGCAAAAGTAATGGCTTAATTATAAGATTAAAATATGTGGTTTAAAGGATTGTTTGTGGGGCCATTGGAATTTTTAAAAACTGATTTTTGATCTTTTACAGGCTGGTAAGAAATTTTCCTTACATTTCTGAGAGTGAATGATACTTGTTTCTTCATATACAGCTTTTAAGCTTGGTGACATTTTAAGTCTTAACCATCCTGTGTTCTTTAGGCATTAGTATCGGTTCTAAAATGAAAACTTTATGTAAGCAATTCTGCCCTTCTGATTTTCTTCCAAGAAAGACAGAAAAGAAGAAAGAAGGGAGGGAGGGACGCAGGAAAGAAAGAGGTAAGAAAGAGAGAGAAAGAAACCAGAAATATCCAGATTCATACAGTTTGGGACTGCATATCTAATCATATCCATTTTATTTCTGTGTTTGAAGAGCAGACAGACAGACGGTCCTTTCACCCTTCATCCTCAGGACGCCCCTGGCAAGCAAAGACGGCTTGTCCTGCTGCCCTCTGGCTCCCATGGCCACGTTGTTGGGGACGGGAGCTGGTGAGAATTGGTTTGGAAAACTGACTTTTCTCATTCAGACCCAGCTCTTCCGGAGCAGAGTATTTTCGGAGCATTTACTGGCAGCAGAACACAGACGACATCACGGAAGTGACTCCCGCGCTGCTGAGCTGCTGAGTTCCCCAGTTAAACGCTGCTGTCAGGTCACGGCCGCCGCAGGACAACTGCAAAGTCACGTTGCACTGAAAGAGACGGCTGGCCGGCCGGGAATGCCGCTGTTCACTAACATTAATTTCGAATAATAAATTATTCTTTTGCCTAATCAACATTTGATTGATTTGAGGTATACACATTTAGACATACTTTATTTGGTCATAGAGATCTGAAATTTTAACAAAAAGTTTAAAATTCGAATACAGTTCAAGGGATTGAGCTTGATTCTCTCCTTAGACCTACGTGAAGTATGGTTAGGGATATGAAAATACAGGAAGTTGTGGGTTTTGTCCCATGCAATAAGGAAGAACGAAGAATATTGGCTTTTGCGGGAATGCAGATTCCCTGCCCACAGAAAGACATCTATAAAAGACATCTAAGCTGGAAGCCAAGATTTGTCAAGAGACTAACAAATTGGGAAACCTTTGACTAATCCCTTTGTATCTGTGGTCCTCACTTGCAACATCTGTGGCATATAAAATAGACTTTTTCTAGATGACCTCTAAGTTCCTTTCTAGCTCTGTCATTTCTAGGAACACACTGCTTAGCCAAAGGAGAGAAGAATTTATGCCTGGGCAAAGAAAAGAGTTTAGTGGCCAAGAGAGACCTTCACTAATAGTAACATTCTTGTTCATATTACATTATAATAACCAAAGGATTGGATGGTGGCCGGGCATAGCAGATGCTCTGTTATGGTTGGGTTGAAGTACCCATTCATTTCCAGCTAGTCAGCCTCTATCAGCTGGCACCCCAGCATGAAACAGAAGGCACCTTGGGCTGGGGTTTTGAGGAGAACTTAAGCAGGGACTAAATACAGAGCTGTGGGCAGGGATAAGGGGACCCAAAGGGATAATGAGTTCCCCTGGGAACTAGGAGCTGCAGGAAGCCCCCTGAGAGATGGAGCCAAAGAAGTCCCACATAACCCCATCTCTTGGCCCGGCTGCTGAGGGCAAGGCTGACACCTCACCCCAGGGAGAGCAACCCACAGGCTCAGCTAGGCCAGTCAGATATTCTTTCTCAAGAACTTGAAGTTAGTGACTATGATAAACATCCTTGTAGCTAAATCTGAGTACATTCACGAATTTTTCTAGAGATGAATTCTAAGAAGTGGAGTTGCTGGACTAAATGG
>PVKY010003700.1:0-21019 GCA_004027775.1 Bradypus variegatus
AAGCAGCCAATCAGAAGCCTGCAATCCAATCAATACCAGTAGGTTTCCTGCCCACGCAAGACTGCATCAAAGATAATGGTGTTTGGGGGGACATAATACATTCAAACCAGTGCATTAATTAAGCCAAAAGAAGGAAACAAAGGAGAAAGGTAAAAGGGAAAATGAAGACAAAATGGGTGCTTTTATATAAAATGGTGAAAATGAGCCCAAATGAATCATAGTTTCCAGTTAAGAGAAAAAGATGGTCGGACTTGAGTATTCTAAAGATCTAGCGATGTGATATTTAAAGGAGACAAATCCAAAATGTAAGGATATGGATGGTTTAAGAGACAAATTATGAGAAGTATATAGCAAAAGAAAGCTGTTGAAGATTTATTAGTAACAGATAAAATGTACTTTAAGGCAATAAGCATGACTAAAGATAAAGAGGGTTTTTTTAGTGACAGAAAATTCAATATGTCAGGAAGGCATAATAGTACTAAATTTTCATTGACCTAATCATCAAAATATATCAAAATTTATTTTCAAATTTACTATCCTATTGGAAGATTTACAAAGATGTAAATTTCTGTATAGGTAGTAACATTTACATATTTCAAAGCTCAGAAAATATAAGGAAGACTTCAGTGAAAAGTTTTTTAGCCCTCCTTGTCTTTTATTTGTTTAGTTACCACCTCTTTCTCTTCCAGACTCAGTATGTTGCCACTGTCTTTAGGTTTATTTTTATCCAGAATTTCTTTGCATATATCAGCAAATATTAAGATCTCCCCCCCATTTTTTTACATAAAAGATAGCGTATTTACATATAATTATGCATTTTATTTTCCCTTAGTGTATCTTAAGATACTTTCATATTAGATCAGAGAGATTTTCCTCTTTCTTTGTTATACTGTACTTCATTCCACTGTACAGATTAACCTCGTTATTTAACCAGTTCCCCTGTTAATACACATTTGTATTGTTCTCACTGTTTTGCTATTAAAAAATAGTGCTGCTATGGATAACTTTTATGTACATCCTTTTCCATGGGTGCAAATATATTGGTAGTGTAAACTATTCAGAGAGGAATTTTTGGTCGAAAGTATGTGCATTTGTAATTATGATAGGTATTGCCAAATTTCCCTTCTGTAGGGGCTGTCCTAATTTTCATTCCCACCAGCAAAGAGTGAGGGTGCCTTTTCCCTACATATTCAACAGAATGTAAGCAAATTCTTAACATTCTTTCTGGTCTAATAGGTGACATCTAAATGCCATTTTAATTTTTTTCTTATGAGTGAGGGTGAACACTATTTCATACATTTAGGGGCCATTTCTACTTTCTTTTCTGTTACCCATCTATTCCTAGCTCTTGGTCATTCTTCTGTTGGGTTGTTAGCAGTGGTGTGCTGGAGCCAGCTTGTACCAGGTCATGTGAGCTAATTGTTAAATCTTCAAGAATTCTGTGCACTAGCTGACAGCACACCAATAGTCCGCGATGGATGATGGTGGGAGTATTTACACCGTGGAAACTGGTAAATTCCAAGTATCAGCAACCCTGCCCCTAGCCAGTTGTTAAACATTTATCAGCCTGCCACTATTTGTTGGACTGGTTGTTGGTTGCTGTTGTTTTCTTAAATTTGCATGCAGTTTTCATCTTGCCTTGCAAAACTTTTAAAAAATTTAAGTAGTCAAATTTATCAATCTTTTCTTTTAGTGGCTTTTAATTTCAAGTCATAATTTAGAAGGACTTTTCTCCTCCAGGTTAAAAGAAATTCTCCAGTATTTTCTTTTGGAACTTCTATGGTTTCATGGTTGACATTTAAATCTTAGATCCATTTGTTGTTTTTCTTGGTGTAAAGTATGAAGTATCAATCCATCTTATTTTTTCTGTAGGCTACTGAGTTCTACCACCAATTATTGAGTAATCCATCTTTTCCTCACTAGATGTTTTAAAGGATTCTAGGATCTTTCTCAGTAATTGAAATATCAAGCAGATACAAAAATTAGATTTGAAAATCCTTTGCACGTGATTGCTGTAATTTTGTGTGTATATTCACATTGTATTTAACAGTTGCAGAATACACCTCCTCTTTAAGCAAATATTAAACTTTAAACAAATTGAATCCATGGAAAACTATCAGTATAAACTTAACAACATTTGGTGTTGGTACATGCAAAGAGGGATTATGTCTAAACTCATTTTATAAAATAACAGTATCTTGGTTCCAAAATCAGTACAGGGAATGTTAGTACAAGGAAGATAAGGCAGTTCTCATTCATGATTATAAATAGACATGTAAATCTAAAATAAAACATTAACATGAGGTCCGTGCTAAATTTTTTAAAAAGTGACACATTATGTTGAACTGTATATCAACCCTTGTGGGATGCAGCAAAAGCAGTTCTTAAAGGGAAATTCATAGCTTTAAGTTTAGTTAGAGGAGAGATTTGAAATTAGGACTAGGTTTCCAATTTGTTAGAAAGAGAGCAGAATAAACTCCAAGAAGGAAATAACAAAGACAAGGTTAAAAATTAACCAAGTAGGAAATAAACATTCACTAGCGAGAATTAAGAAATATAAAATGAAATAGGCAAACTTTTGAAAAGGTTCATTGAAATAGAGAAAAGGAGTGGATAGCTTAGGAAAGAAAAAGTGGACGTAACTGTGGGTGCAATAGAACTTTAAAAGTTAATCATAAAATTTAACAACTTTATTTAAAAAATTTAAAAACAAATTGGACAAAAACAAAACAGTTGGACAAATTTCAAGAAAAATATTGGTTTCACAAAATGACTTAAGAAACAAAAAATTTGAGTAGTCTTATAATTATTAAATAATTTGAATCAGTACTTAAGACTCCATCTCTTCCTCCCCTAAAAAACATAATTAAAATGGAAAAAGTACCCCAAAAAATCCCTACCAGGCTCAAATGGTTATGAATACAAGTTGCATCAAGCAGCAGATAATTCCGCTCTTAAATAAATCTAGAGACTAGGAAGAAAAAGGAATACTTCTCTCAGTAGTTTTATGATGCAGATTTAACCTTAGTACAATAAACAGATAAGTTACAATACAGATATCCTATTTGTGTGTGTAAATCATGGCCATGTACATTTGGCCCAGGTTTAATACTGAAAAATTTATTCATGTAGTTGAACACATTGATGGATTAATGGAGAAAACCCTTCTATTGCAAAACATGCAGACAAAGCATCCAAAAATTCAACAAATATTTATGACAAAAATTCGTATCAATAGGAATAAAAATGAATTTCCTTTTTATTAAAATATGCTTATTGCAAAATTCCAGAAGCATTTTTAAAAATCTGGCATTAGGCAAGGATGCTTCCTTGATGCTTCTATTTAGCATTATACTAGAGGTCCAAGACAACAAAATAAAAGACAGAAATGAAGGTAAAAATTTGATGGGAAGCAACAGAATTCTTATTTGTAGATGATACGGTTCTCTATTTAAATAACCCCAAATAGTCTATATTCAAATTAGTAGAATTAATACAAGTTTAGCACAGTTCCTAGCGATAAGATCAACTGTAAAAATTAATTATACCTTCTAATAACAAGTTAGAAAATATAATTCAATAACATATTATATCTAATAAAAATAAAGCACCTTTGAATAATTCCATAAAAATTGAGTAAGAATTTTGGAAAAAAATATAAAACTTCATCAAAAGAAGAAAATGTAATAAATGGAGAAATTATTAGTGAATGGGAAGATCAATATCATAAAGTCTAGTCTCCCCAGATTAATCCAAAAATTCTGTGTAATGCCAGTCACCATTTCAACAGGTCTTCTCATTGGATGTTGGTATGCATATGGAAGAGGGCAAAGGGTACAGCCATGACAGCTTTAGGGAAGAGGCAAAAGTGGATTGATTTGTCCTAACAATTAGCAGGTTTTTTTCTAAAGCTGAGCACAGCATCGTGATGTTGCACAGGTAGGGCAGACTGGACGGGTGAGAAATAGATCGTGCATACATGAGTACTTGGTAAAGACAGAAAAGGCGCTGCAGATTAATAAGAAGGAATCATTAAATTTGTTATGGGGAACATAATAGCTGCACTTCACCACATTAACAAAAATCAGTCTCCACTGGTGACCTCACAAATAAATGCTGAGCAAAACAAAGTTTTGGAAAAAGATACCTTGTGATTTCTAAAATTTTCAAACATGCAAAGCAGTGCTGTATATCACCTGGGTTTGCATGTATATTTATTAAAAATGTAAAGAAATTTTAGAAGATGAATACTGGATTTCTGACCACGTCACCAATTGTTGGAGGAAGGTTGACAATAGAGGGAGGTCACAAAGAGGGTTTTTCATTTTTTAAACTGAGCGGCTTTAGATGTTCATTTCAAAAATCTTTTTGTTACCTAGATATTTCATAAGTTTAAAATGAGAAGGCAAATCCGATTGTTTTCTCCACGTTTATATTACCCGGCTGGCTGCATTGGTTTAGCTTGGTGACTCCTTTGGAGGAGTCCTAGGCCAGCCTGCCAGGCAGTATGACCTTGGACAAATGAATTCATAGCCCCACTTCTCTGTTTCCTCATCCGTACAATGGATTAAATACTTCGTAATGATGGGAGGATCCCAAGTTGACCTTTTAGTGTAGTGCATGGCGTAGCTTTAATATTAGTATAGTTTGGACATAAGTCTTTACTGAAAGGAAACGGAGTAAAAGTCATTGCTTCTTCCTAGTTTGTTTTTATTATCATTATTAGTTAATTTTGTGCTTTCTTTTTACTGCTCCTTACCTCCCTTTCTTGACTCTTTTCAAGCCTTGGGATTTGTTTTTCTGTATTAGTTTTCTGTAAACTTTCTCATATGATAGATGGAAGTGCTTTTGAACAATATAAAAAGTCAGTGGGAGTTCAAATTGATTCCTTTTTCTTTGCCAGATATGCTATTTTGAATTTATGGCAGGAGAGGCGTTTTGTGCTGCCTTTAAACCAAGGTGGCCCTGTATTTTAAAACAAGTGTAACCCCTAGTCACACAGGTCTGATTGCCAATAATTTTGTATTTGTGAATTCATTTTAATTTTAATGGTTTCTCAGTTTATTACGTGGGGATAACAGTTTGCCTTAATTGTACTGGCAAATTTTTTCCATAAAGGCCTACAACAATGAATTATTTTTAGGCCAGCATTTCTCTGGGTGCTCTAAATTCCAAGTCTTTTTGATCTTCATCTTTTATACCTTAGGAACTTATTGATATACATCTTTAAAATAGAAGTTTAATGCTACATACAAAAGACTTCACAGGTAGCAGTAGCCTTCATTGACTGCTGAGTTAAGGTTTTATTGGGTTTACTCTTTTTTTTTTTTTTTTTTTTTTACCAGTATTTTTCTTTTCCTGTTTTCTGTGTTTGGAAATGCGACAGATATATAGACAACGAAAAAAGAGAGAGAAGGCCTCTAAAAAAGTCAAAAACTTCTGATTCAAAGCTATGCTAGAATAATTGGAACACCTGTGCCGGCAGGTTGCCGTGTGCGCAGTGTGTGCACGTGTGCGCGCGCAGGGAAACGTGTCGGGACCAAACTCTGCTGCCCCACAGCTGGCTCCGCGGTTCCCCCTGCTCACGGTGTGGGTCGTTCGCTCGTGCGGGTGGCACTTGTCTTGAAACCGTCGCGGAAACGCTGCCTCTGCTCCATCCTCAGGTCGGATCCGCACGAGACGGCAGAGCTCTGGGAGCACGTCCAGCGTGGCCGCCACACCTCCCGACAGCCGGGGCCGCAGCCGCGCCAAAGTGGTCTCGCAGTCGCAGCGTAAGGAGCACACTGCATGCCCTCAGTTACCCTAGGGTGCTCAGCAGCCCGTGCTGCAGTGCGGAAGTCACAGCATGGAGCTTAGGCATTACTCTCTAAAGAATTGAGGGGTATATCGTACATTGTCTGCAGCGGAAAATCCTGTTTTTGTGGTGCTGAGATATTGAGTGTTCCTCCCTTAAGCTGACAAAGTGGAGTATGGCAGGCATACCTGTCTCTTTTCCAGGGGATTTTAATTTTGTATCATAAGCATTAGACGAACGTTAAAATGTAGTTTCTCTCCCTCTCCTCAAGCCTCTCAAAGAGAAATATATTGGGACCATGACCCATTTTTCTCCCAATAGGGAATCCCTGTGATGTAACTTAAGAGCAGTACCTGTCAATGCCAAGTTTGGTTTCCAGTGGTGATGAGTAAATCCATTCAAAGCTCTGCCCCTTTAACCCTCTGTCCTAACAGTTGCAGCCTGCTCCTCCTCTCTTGCCAGTGTGGGCTTTTGCTTTTCCCAGCCGCCCTCGCTTCCATTACCGCTTCTCTGTGTATGTTAAGCCAAGTGGATGCTTCGTTAGCCTCGGCCATGAAAGCAGCCGTAGCTGAACGATCATACTGATCGGTCTTAGCACCCAGCCACTGTGTCTGACTTTCTGGCTGCACGGAACTCTGAGTACTTTGCACCCGCTCTCTGCCTGTAGAGTAGAGCGGAGTATCAGAATTGTTGTGGGCAGGGTAAGGGAAGGCAGGGGCTCCCCTGCCACTGGAGCTGCGCATGTCCCCAGCTTCTCAGTGCAGCCCTCCTCGGCCGGCTGACGTCTGCCTCCCTGGGCCCAGGAGCACTTGGGCTGCAGCCAAATCTTAAGTTCAGCTCCTTCTCAATTTGGGGACTTTTCCATGTCTAGTCCTCATCTTAAACAGGCACATATCCTTTTTGAAAAGAAAAGGGAAGGTCACCTGAATTGCTGCTGACCCGTTTTGTGGGACAGGTTGTATTGGATAGGATGATATCCCAAAAGCATGGGCTCCGGTGTCCGGCAAACCTCCGGTGTGAGGATGAGCCAGTCTTTTAAACTTTCTGGCCCCTTCCTTCACTGTGAAATGGGTGGTAGTGTGTCCCCCTTCAGAGGGCTGTCATGAAGATTTAGTGAAAAACGAGCACCTGGCATGTATGGACAGTCAGTATGCTGAAGCAAGTTTTAGAGCCATAGTTTCCCAGCTCTGCAGACTCCTGTCACAGCTGAGGTTACACAGCCTTAACGTTTCCTCCTTTGTTTATGCCTGCTTCAGCAAGTCCAGGAAGGAAGGCTGAGGGATGTAAAGATGGACGAGGACAAGTAGAAATGTAGGGTAAGGATTAGAAAGAGGTACAAGGTTAGATGGATCTGTTTCCTGTAGAACTCACTGGGGTTTTCATTCAGGACCAGTAGCGGCCGTAGCCCAGAAGCTTCTATCTTGGGGTCAGCATCCTGGCTTTAGTTATTCTGTGGAGCTCTGGGGGTGCAAGCAATCACCCAGGGATATAACACTCTCTGGTCATGACCTGGTAAATACGGGTCAGATCTTACTCCAGAAAAAAAATCTTGACAAAAAGTGTTCAAGACTCAACACACAAAGGGCACTCATCAAAGTGAGTCAGGTAATAAATCTCTAACCCTTTAGCTGTGCAGGGTTGCCTCTTTCTGGGGGGGATTAGGAGAGCACTTGACGTTTCTTATTGTTGACTGTATCTTGGTTTTGGCTTTGGCCTCTGTGGGGTTCCCAGCTAGCCAGGTCAGGGCTGTGCTTCTCTCTTTATGTTGCAGGTTTGCAAATCCATGCATAGGGAGACATGAGGATTAAAGTCCTTTCTGGATTGTTGGGGGGAGAGTGGTGATAGAGCCCTCACTCTTCAGTCATATGAAAAGACTGCACCCGGCCTTGAGGTCCTCACACCAAACACCAGCAGAAATGACCATTAAGGCTGGATCTTAAGCTGACGCATATAAATTTTTTTTTAAATTATTTTGATAAGAACTAAATGTAAGCAAATTAATGAACATGAGAAATTTAGAGATACCAGAATTCGCAGTCTCAGTCTAAGTAGATTTCGTTAACCTTAGGTGTAGGACCCTTAAGGGGATGTATTTTATGTACTGGAGGATCAGAGGAAGGCATAGGATGTTCAGGTATAACTAGTTAACGGCGATTTCGTTGATGCGGTTGAGCACTTACCCTGTGGTAGGCCCTGCTTGGGGCTAGTGATAGAGGGAGACTGAGAGCGGACCCCTTGCCCCAGGCCGCCCCTGGCTGGAGAGCAGGGTGGTCCCTGAGGGCAGGGTGCTTGTCTTACCCTTCTCTGCCTCTCCTAAGCCTAGCACACTGTAGGTTTTGAAAAAGTGTTTCTTGAACAGATCTAAAATAAATGCTAATATAGCTTGAAAAATAGAAGATAAACATTAAGTACACAAAAGTAGATGGAGAAACAAGTCCTAGAAAAAAAAAACCAGCTATTTTGCTAATGTTTGTGAATAAAACATTCGTGCTGTGTTGCATGCTGACCTTCTGTATTGTCTTATTGTCTTTTAATCCGCTTTTTGCCTGTCCTTTGGTCTGCTCTCATAATCAAGGATCCAGATCTGCTAATCCTGCTGGTGGTAAGACATTTCTCTTCTTGCTTTTTTTGTTGTTGTTGCATTCTCCCTTACCCCAAATTCCTTGCACATATTACATTTCCTCTTTATTATGAGCTTAGTTAATCTTTCTGCATTTTTTCTGTATGTTCAAATTAGAGTTTGAAATGGATTTCTTTTCCCTTAGTATTGCATAGCTTAATTGTTTATTTGTGTGCAGTGACACTCAAATTTAAGGGCAAAATCAATAGGTCCTAACACAGAGTCTTCGTGGTGATGTACGCTGGTGCCTTTTACAATGACTTTGCTTTAAATTGCAGTTAAATCATTACAAAGTATTAGTTTTTATGAGTAGTCACCCAAGTGATTGATTTGAATGATAGTAGTTTTTAGTACACACACACATGATTTCCAGGTAAGTGTTCTTTCAAAAGTTTTTCCTCTGGGTCACTTTTCTGGCACAGAATAATGTGTACTTGACATTTTAGGTTTTTATTGCCTTTTTTACTCAGGAAGATCTATCTATCAAAGTAGATGACTGCCGTTCTGGTGTACTGCTATGATGCTTAAAATTTTGCTGTTTTCTCTAAGAGAGAATTTTGTTCCATAAGACATGGTTATATAGGTATCTAGTCACTTAGCCATAATAAAAATTATCAGCCATATCTTGTTTCTAATTTTATTTTATACTTCTCAGGAAATACAGTCTATGACGTTTCTGAGCTTTCCTTTAGGCTTAGTACACATTTGGTGTTTGAAATATTCATGTTTTGAAAGGTGAAAAGAATGTGTATTCTGTTTATTGGGATATGTATGTGTAGAGTATGTGTGTCATTTATGTATATATGTAAGTACTGACATATAAGTGTATCATTCATAGGTATATAAAACTGCTGACATAATCTGAACATCTCTGTCTTTTAATAGATGAATTTAACCCAGGCACACTTTTTCTTTAAGCTTTTTATTTTGAAATAATTCCAATTTGCAGTACAGTTGTAAGAATAATACAAGCAGCATATAGACAACTCTAGCACAACCACGCCAGACACCCAGAATCACCACTTTTAACATTTTGCCACTTTGCTGTATCATTTTAATTATCTGCCTACCTGCCTACCTGTTTATATATTTATCAGTGTTCTAAACATTGAGAGTGAATTGTATATATCATGCCCAGCCACCTTTTTACATTATATTCTGATTACTGATATGTTTGGGCTTACTCCTACAATATTATTCTGTGCTTTTTATTTATCATCTTTCTAGTTATTTCACCACCACCCTCAACCACTTTTTATTCCTTCTGTTAATTAGTGTAATTTTCTTTGTTCCATTTTCCTTCTGTAATGGGTAAGAAATTATCTGTTACATTTTTATTTCTCTCCTTCCAGCAGTAACTCTTAAAATTTTTACCATATCAACTCTTTTATAGAATCAACAAAGAAAATAATGTTGTACGTACTTGCAGAGGTTTACTGGGGGTCGGGGGGCTGCTCGTGGTGCTGGGCCTGCTCTTTCAAATCAAATGCATTCATTTTGCTGCACTCTACCAGTAATTCTTCTGTATCCACAGTATTCTTTTGGGGCCCCACATTTTTTTAAGATTAATATGACCATCAATTAATAAGCTACAAAATTCTCTTAGAAATTGATCCAAATTAATGTGTAAAATGGCTTCTGAAATCTTTGTAGTTTATTCCATGATTTACATCCGTTACTCATTTTTGTTTTGCTTCATTTTTAGCTGGCAGCCGATCAAGTTCCCCAGGGAAGTTGCTGGGAAGTGGTTACAGTGGACTTGCTGGGGGGTCCTCAAGAGGCCCACCTGCGACACCCTCTTCAGAGAAACGGAGCAAGATTCCCAGGAGTCAGGGATGCAGCCGAGAAACGAGTCCAAACCGAATAGGATTAGGTAAGGATTCTCGAAGACCCTGGAGCCCCATTCCCTATGGGTCATGATCTTGATTACCTTCTAAAGACTGTCTCTAATGTACAAAGTAGAGATCTAGTTCTGAACTGAGGATATCACTTTGGCTGCTTTAAAAAGACATTCCCATTTGTGCTTTATACAGATTATGGCATGTTGGGATTTCATGTAGAATAAAAAATGTGGGGGCTCACTGTTCAAATCCATGGGAAGGCATTACATCATTGAAGGTTTTGACATTTTACAGTCATTTTGCAAATCATCAGACTCAGGGTAAGGGGCAGGCTTCCCCCACCCCCGCCTCACAATTAGAAGTAATGCTGTTATTCATTTTCCTTATACTAATTAGCACTAAGTAGCCATTAACCTGTAAAAATTTTCAAAAACCATTTTGCAGAATTCATATTTATTTTGATAGCTTCTCTAGCTTAATTAGTGATATTTTTGGTCAGAACTATATATAGTTAATTTTGACAGTATTTTATTCAAACATGAAAGCTAAGAATAGATGAAAACCAAATATATACTATTTATTTTTGTATTTTAGGATTTAATTTTGTAATAGTGCATAGAATTATCCAGCAGCTTAAAGACCTTTTGATTCTGTTAAAATTCATACGCTCCCTTTTAGATATAAAAGTTAGAAATCTTTTGATAATATTGTACGAAAAATCTAAGTTCTTACTCCTTTTCTTTATTACCTTTTTATCTGCTGTCTAAGGGTAAAGACCTATTGTAAAATCAGAGTACTGTGTTCTTAAGTCCTGTTGGGTTATCTTTCTCCTTTATTCATTTATCTCCTCAACAGATTTTGCTGGAATGTTTGCTCTGATGTGCCAGACACTTTGTTAGGCCTTAGAATTATAAGATGCATGAAAAAGATTTAGCATCTGACTTGCAAGAGCTCGTGGTCTCTTGGGGAAAGATGAAATTACAAGACATTATGACAGTGCTCTGACAGGCCATGTGCTCTGGCTCCATAAGAAGGAGCATCTTAGGGTCCCAGCTGGGGTAGGGGGGACAAGAGGGGAAAGGTGTTCTAGGGGAGGGAGGTACATGTGCAGAACCCACCAGGTGAGGGAGAGCATCGTGGGAACCACAGGTAATTCATTAGGCTCCAGCAGAGGAGATTTATCAGGGTGGATGGAGATGAGGGTTGGGGGTCCAGCTCAGGAAGGCCCTCAGGTTTGAGAGGCAGGTGAGGAGCAATGGAGGCTCCTGCCCCAAGAGAAGGCAGGGGCACATACTTAAGAAGTAGAATAAATGGATTTGGTTTGAACTGACATTTCCACAGGAAGTAAAAAAAAAAAAAAAACCGCCATGCTGCGGTTTTGTTAACACTACATGACGGGAAATTTTCTGTTGTAATTATGTAACATGGTCCCAAGCTGAGCAATTATTTGGGTGTTAATGAAGATACAACCAGAGAAGATACCATGACTGGGAATATCTCAGTGTCATATCTGATGCCGTAACATTGCTGTGTTGAAGTCTGGTTCTGTTTGGAAAATGCATTTGATTTCAAATCGCATCTTGAAGTTTCAGCTATTTGTGAGGTTTCAGCTATCCTTTTTAGATAGTTAATAAAGTTTACAGGGTGTCTGTTTGTAATCCATGTTAGGTTCATGCTTTAGAAAAGACTTTTCTTTTTAGGGATTTTGCTTTTAATGTTTATTAAGATGCTGTTGATGCTTTCTTCAATTTGGGAAAAAAAAAACAAACCTCGATTAACTAAAGAACCTCTAAGATCTGGGATTCCATAGTCTTAATTACGAATTTTCTGTTGTATGTGGTTGACAAAAGCATTTTATAAGCTTTTCTAGGAGGTATTATGGAACATCAGTAAGAACTAAGTAGGAGCCCATTCCCTTCCAAGAAGTTCTTAATTGGAGCATTATATTTGAAGAAAGTTATTTCCTTGATGCTCATTAAGGGGTTTACTTATATGAAGCTATGAAGTCACCCATGCCCTTCTGATTAAAGAAGATAGTTTGTTGAAGTTTCTGCATGTATAGGAATACACACATATAAAGAAAAATGTATAAATAAAATACATTTTTACACTTTTTATTCCTAGAGTATTGCTTAGAGAGTCCATTTTATAGGACATCATATATATATTGATGTTTTTTAGTTGTAGATTGTATGCTGGTGGGATCATTTACTATCTATTAGAGGTATTCCCATCTGTCCAAACTTTTGGTTTATTGCATAGCAAGTTAAAAAATAATTTATTTTAAAAAGGGGGGCATCTTTTTAAAATACTTTTCTGTATACCCCACACCATTTAATTCAACAGTTTCATTGATAGCTTAGGTAAAGCTTGGAATTTGCATTGTGAATAAATTCTGGTTATCTATCCATTATGTTTGGTTCACCAATGCCTTTTTTGTTGGTTGAAATTATTTTCCTTAACTGCATTTTCTTTTCCCATTTGTTATTTAAAAAAATAATGGCAGGGCTCTTCTTTACCTTTTAAGATTTTTAATGCAAGACAGGGTGTAATTCCTGTTGGATGACCCAAAATCAAAATATAACCTAGTTACTGTGTTTCTTCTTGGCAGTATATTCCTTCATCAGCTGTCCAACCAAGTATATAATGTAATATATTTGTGAGTTCTTTTAGTTTTTGTGTATTTTATTCTGTTTTTCACAGATAATCATCTATAGCAATTACATTTTGGAAGTTTTTTCAGCTCTGCCTTTTGTTTCCTTCTTCTCTAACCCATATCTTGAAAAGGTCATAAAAAAGACATTGACATTTTTGCAGATTGTATACTATGTTTTCAGATTTTCTGGTTAAAATATTTTGAAAGAGCTAGAAATTAATAATATTCCGATTTAATTGTGATATTAGACTGTTATGTGCAAGACGTTGAGAGAGATGTTTTGTGTCCTTAACTTCTGGAAGTTTGATTGATCCTTCTCTGCTTCTGCTTTGATACAAGTTTCTGTAGGATCAAGGTTACCGAATCCTTCCCTGAAGACAAAAGTCAGGAACACCACTGAAACACCGTAAAGGCAGAATAGAGTGTCTCTCAAGAAATGAAAACCAGTCAGATGGCTTTTCAGGGTTTCCCAGTATTTCATGTAAGCACAACAGTCAAGAGCTACCTAGGAACACTGCTGTTAGAAAGTTCAAATGACAAGTGTGTTTTCATTGTTTCTTTCTCTTCTGTTATGTCTTCTCCTCCCTAACATATTCCCACATGGAATGTTTAGTTTGGGCACTTACTAAAGACACAAGTTGGTTTTTCATACTGTTTTCCCGTTTTTACCACCTCATTATTTAGTCTTAATTATGCTCATTATACTTACTATATTACGTTATACTTATTACGTATTACATACTTTTATTATATTTCAATCATACTTATTTTAAATCCTCTTTGTAGCTTAGTCTCTGGAAGTGATGTTGTAAGTAAGCGGCTGTTTTTCCTCTTGTGTTTTAAATTAGCCAATGTTTGAACTGTTGATATCACCACTAGATGTCCTTTAACGAGGTTTGGGGCCACTGTTGGGCAGGTTTTCACAAAACTTTAAACAAAAAGAATTCTTTTTCTGTGTACTCCTACCTACCTACGTGTTAAAGGAGCCAGTCAGCACGAGTGGGTGAATGCACTCTTTCTCTGAAATACCAAGAGGATGGACTTGAAGAATTTGCACATCTTGTTATTTAAGATCAGATCTGCTTCTCCCTGTGCAGTTGTTTCCTTGTCCTCACAAAGCAGGCTAAGCCCAGAGATCCTTATAGACCTATGTTATAGAACTCAGAAATCCTTATAGACCTACGTTACCTCACAGTACCCTTGTCTTGTAAATGACGGCACTCTTACCTGTTCCTGACTGTCCTCAGGAGAATCTAAGTGACAACTTAGTGAGTCAGCATGGAACCGGAGAGGGCAGTTCATAACTTAGAATGTGGTATTTATCCTCTAAGGATGAGAAATTTTGCTTCTTCAGTTCCAGGAAATTCCTCACATACTAGTGGTGTCAGTAGATATTCCTTAGTTTTTTAAGCATTTAGTTTAGCAACTATTGCTTTTGCCCTCATTGAAGGAGCTGTTTAAAATGTTATCAGGAATTGCTGATTGTCGCTGCTATTTATGAAAACTCAGTCACTCCCTGTCATGATGTTGAAATGAAGGAGAATTTGGGAGTTTCTAGAGAATCCTAAATGAAGCCTTGATTTGACAGGGCAGACCCAAGCCTTGGAACATCACTTTAACACACCTTTCAGATGCAATTCAACTCCAGCACTGAGCAGCTGAGCACCACAGGAAATTGGTTTGGTGTTTCACTTCCTCCTCCTTCTTTATCAGGGATTTTCATGATTCTGGTTTGTAAAACATTCTTATTACAATTTGGCCACACAATGAAATCTACCTTTGCTCTGAAATAGTAGGGCATGCTCATTGCAACATAGAAAACCTGGTTGTGTTTGCATCAGTGAATCAAGTTTATTTTTTCCAAAATTTCTGAGAAAGACATTACTATCAGGTTCCAGATATGCAGAGTCATTTCCAAGTATTGTACCAGTAATGTATTTCTTTTTTCTCAAATTAAATTGAAAAACAAAACCATCATGCTCTTTTTCTGAGCTTCACTGCCTCAGTGTTTCATACAGTGAGAATAATAAACTTTATCCACACATAATTCTAAAGCAATTGGCTGTCCTTAGAGCAGTAGAAGGGTCTTTTAACACAAATGTTGGGATTATCAGTCCGTCCACATGCCATAGACTCAAACTTAAGGCTGACTGAGTGAAAATGCTTGAGTATGGTCCAGAGGCAAATCTTTTTGGATTCCCTTGGACTAGATGGGGTTCGATGTTTGACCAGTAACTGAAGGGTTAGCCATTCTAAATTGACATCTGTTGGTGTAAATAATAAGTTTCTGTGTTTAAAATATCTACACATTTGTCCAAAATGGTAAAGTTCTCTAGTTGTTTTGGCCGATATGGCTTCTCTTTGTAAAGAAGGACAGATGGGAGAAGTGAACCTTCTTCCTTTTAATTAGGTAAGTTCATGAATTTTAATGACTGGAGCAGTTATTCTGTCAGTGTTTTAATCGAGATTGAATTCTCTTTCTAAGAACTAAGGGCATATGAAAATAGCTTTTGTCTTATGTCTTCTTATAGAGAAGTTTGCTAAAGCCATTAAGAACTGATCAATTCTAAAAGGCTTTTGGTCTGTTATTTTCCGATGCCAGTTTGTTCTTTGGAAAGATGTCATTTCTTATATTTGGATGTCATTTCACCCTCACACTAAAATTGGCTGCTGTCCGAGGCAATGAGCATACTCGGTTTTTTATCTAGACCCTCTCCTGTTGGCACCCCAGTCAGTGAGATCCCAGCACGGCCAATGTCATAATTACGTTAACGGATTGTGACTGACGTTTTGTGAGTGTTGCTGTCTTCATTAAACTTGTTCCCCTTCTCTGAAACCCCTCATGCTGCACGCTAGCACGGAGCAGCCGTATCCCCCGACCCAGCATGAGTCAGGGGTGCAGCCGCGATACGAGCCGTGAGAGCAGCCGGGACACGAGCCCCGCTCGGGGCTTCGCCCCGCTCGGTGAGTACACACAGGCGCTGACTCTCGGCGGGAGGAGTTCCTTGCCCTGCTCCACGTGCTTTTCCAAGACGCCGCTTCCCCTGCTCTCCCGTCTCTGTGATCCTTTCTTCCTTCTTTCCTCTTCCTTAGTTGCCCCGTGTTGTTCCCCTCTGCATGCTTGAGTTTCGGCAGCTCCCAGTTTTCATATGTTAGAGGCCAAAGGGACCACTTCACTGTGCGCTGTTTTCCCGTGTGACCTCTTGCGACACGTAAAGCCCATTTGCGTGGGAATTTCTAACAAAAGGCAAAACTCAGCCAAGGTCAACTGCTACTTAACAGCAAAGTTAAAAAAATTTAGCCTTTGCCATTGAGTGTTTCCAGATTGTCTTTAATTTTACCAGAGACTGTTCCATATGCAGTTTAGCCCGCAGAAGGAGCATAAGTGTAATTATGACATCAGGAAGAAATCTGAGGGGCGAGGGCATTAATGTGTAAAACAGTATGCATGGAGAGGTTAGCCATGCCCTTATTCAGGGAGTCATTTGAAAGTTTCCTTCAGAGCAGTCTAAAAACAGCTTTTGATAAACTGCTTATATGTACAACACACATGTAAGACTTGATGACATTATTAGTTACTCAGATACTTTCATTCTCCCTGGGGCCCAATAGGTTAGTTAATTTTGGCAGCATGATGCCATTCCAGGGCGAAGCGTTGCAACATTTGAATGTCATAGAGTGTTGTAAGTGGCGTGTCTCAGGCCACCGGCTGGGTGCCAGTTGGACTGCTCTCCCCATTTCTTCCCTTGTTCTCGCAGAATCAGAATTTGTGTTTTAACAATTTCCAGCGTTCAAGGGAAATGAGATGGAAAAATGTCATTTACAGAATGTTATATATACCTTTCCTTTTTTGGTTTTAACAGTCCTCCCTTTCTTTAAAATGGACATATGATATACCTTTCTATCTGATGCAAATTATTAATCTCCAGAGCTATCTATCAACACATACTTTTACAAAAAGAAATATTTTGCATACTTCAATAATCATGTTTTAGTTCTTTGGCATAAGTGCTGTGCTAATGTGTATTTTCCTCCTGATAAGCATAAAGAGTAGAAATCATTATATAATGATTAGGCCAAGACCTGAAATTATGTGAACCTGTGTTATTTTGACTGTATTGTAATTAAGTAACTGATTTTTTAAACATAAAAATGTCACTACAGAGGAGGAATGTTAGATCAAAAGCACAAGGTCTTAATATTTGCTTCTGTCTATCTCCTTCTAATGTCATACATGTCTTCTGTTATCCCTCTGCCCTGCCCCCACCCTCCCCCAGTCCATAGCAGTCATCTATTTCTAGGTATATTTCTTTATGACCCACTATCCATTCTGAGGTTCTGAGAAGGAGTTAACAGATATAAAATCCATGAGAGAGTTAGATGGCTCACCTGGCCCAGTAAGAAGATGCCCCTGTGAGGTGAGCAGGAGCATCTGAGTTGGGGCAAGTCGCCTGGCTCCCAGGAGCTCCTCATGCCCCTCAGAAGCAGCAGATCAGAATTCTCCATCAGGGAGGCGTGGCCGTGGTGATGTTTCTTCCTGAATGAACTAGAGATTTTTCCTTTTAAATTAAGGCGGTATATCTATGTAGTCTTACTCATTGTTTCACGTTCCAAATGGCCATTCATTCTGTTTGTTGGTTATTTTGTCCCTTAGAGGCAATTCAGTGTTTTTGTTTCTTACCTTAGGTGACCTGGAATTTCTGTAGTGTCTATGGATTGCAAGTGCTCTCTGGAGCAGACAACGTGTGTTGGATTCTTGAGGTCCTAACTGAACGCTGATTGATCTAGTCTGACAATGTTTCATGTCTTTGGTTAAATGGATCTGCTTTTAATCGTCTTAGTGAGGACCCACGATGTGGAAGTTTAGAATTGCTCCTACCAAGGCAGAAGATGCGCGCGTAGATATTCCCCTTTCCTGACAAGCTTCAGCATCAGAGTGGATCTTTGGTTGTGATCAGGGCCGTTGGGGCTGAACTCTTACGCCTCACGTCTTTCCCCCTTGGGTTACCTCTGCCCCTAAAACTTGCATCCAGGAAAAACAGCGGTGGTCTGGCATGCCCAGGCCCACTCTGAGCAGTCGGCAGGCTCACGCCCACGGGGTCTCTGTCCACCGTCTGGGGCAGGTGCTACAGGTGACAAGATAGAGGCTTGGGAAGGTTACACAGGTCCTCAAGGTCAGGTCGCCACTGAGTGGTGGGGCCAGGTGGGGCTCACTGGACGTCATTCTGATGATGCGGTGTCTTGCTTCTGTTCCTCGGAAATGTATTCAGTGCTTTCCGTGAGGCCCCTCCAGGGTTAGACACACAGAAAGTGCTCAAGACATGTTTCCAGGCTTGGAGCTGGGACCTGGGAACCCAAAGATAAGCCACAGAAGGTGGTTGTCCTCACGGGAGCTTGGCTATGCCCTCCCATCAGAGACTCTCCAAAGTTTCCCTGTTTTTCTCATTTGTTTTAGGAACTGTTTCCCATCCCTTTTGCAAATTAGCAGGCTTGAATGCCCCTTTGAATCAACTTATATAGCCAACCTTCACTTTCTTAAAAAAGTGAATGAAAGTGTCTCAGTGAATATGTTTTTAAGTTCACATTTTTTTCTTTTCTGTTTTTAAGATTTTTTTTGTTTGTTTTTTAGAGCAGTTGTAGGGTTACAGAAAAATCATGCAGAAAGTAGTTTCCATATATGCCCCTCCTTCTGCCACTTTTCCCTATTATAACATTTTGCATGAGTGGTACTTTTGTTACAATGGATGAAATAATATTATGATTATACTGTTAATCATAGTCCATATGGTACATTAGGTTCATTCTTTGTGTTGTACAGTTCTGTGGGTTTTTTCGTTTTTATTTTTATTCTGGTAGCATACATACAACCTGAAATTTCCCGTTGCATACACTTTCAGATATTCAGTTTCAGTGGTATTACGTACACAGTGTTGTGCTGTTGTTACCACCATCTGTTACCAAAACTTTCCCACCACTCCAAATAGAAACCAAGTATTAAGCCAATTAAGCATTAACTCCCCATTCCCTACCCCAACCTGGCGACCCCAGGCAACCTATATTCAGTGAATTTTCTATGGATTTGCATATCCTAATTATTTCAGATAAGTTCACATTTTTATGTAAGATTGTTTGGGACCATTTTAATAAGGTGAAGTCAAGGGCTTTCATGTAAGTGGTCCACCTGGAATTCCATTGCTGGGCGTTGACTCATTACATGACTGATTCACTGTAGAATATTCTGTTGAAATAGAGCTGAAGGACAAATTTGTAAGGAACCTCAGGATCAGGTAGTGCTTAAAAGCTTTTTTCAATTTCAACTATTAAGGCAAGACACTGATGTGCTTATATAATAAATATTTCTCTTCAGTCTTACAAAGTATTTTGCTAACTTCCTCATTTAAGAAAAGTGATACTTTAATAATAACTGTTTTAGAGATTGCCAGTTTTGTCTTTTGTTTTTGTGCATCTTGGGAAAGGAGGCATTTTCTTTTCCTTTTGCAAACTGGTAAAAATTTGTCCTGATTGACCGGGTAAGCTTTGCTGTTTTTCCACATATACCATGGATATGCACATTTTGTAAAGTGACATGGGCTTATATAAATAAAATTACATTCAGGAGTTAGAGGTTTTGATATTTTATGACAAAATGTGTAATTATTCATGGGTACAGGATTCTGAACTCTAGAAGCATGGGTGACAAATAGCATTGCTCAATATTTCTTGTTAAACCTATTAATTTTCTATGGTAGAATCACCACATTCTCTTCAGAGTAGTGAATGTGGAAGCATATCATGGTTTGTTTTTTTTTCTGAGGGAAAGAAAAGACATATATTGCATAGAACTGTGGTCAATAAATTAATGTCTTGAACAAGGTCTATTTCATAATTATTTCTGAAAGTTACTCTCTCCACATGAAGACAATCCTCAGATTGATGAATACTTGCTAATTCAGATGTCTAAATGTAAATTGGATTTTACTCTTAGCTGTTACTGCTGTCCTCAGCCCCTCACCGCTACTAACTAGCATTACTACCACCGTTTTCTCTGGGCCAGGCACTGTTTTAAGGGCTTTCTATGTGATCTCCTTTAATCCTCCCAATAATGCCCAAGAGGTAGGTACCATTATTTGTACCATTTGCAGTTGAGGAAGTTGAGTCACAGAGAGACTTAGGACTTTGCCCAGGGTCAAACCAGGATTTGTATGCAGTTGCATTTCAGAGCCAGTACTCATACCCAGTGGACTGCAACTGCCTGTCCAAGGCAGGCCATAAAACTCTCCTCAACTCAGTTGCCACCAGTTACACAGGTAGGACATTAGTAATTAGTACATGTGTATGTGTTAAGGAATCTCCAGAATTACTGAAATTTGGAACGGCCACTGTAGTCAGACCGAAATTCCACTGGTTGAGCCCCTTTCCTGTAATTTCATTCTCTTTCTGTTCAAAGGACATTATGAACTCGTACCCTTTTGGTTTTGGTGCATGGTTGCATATCCATCACCTACTGATGAGACACCTCGTGAGCTGACTTAGTAACCCATCTTCCTGCTGTCCCTGCTGGGATGGCCCAGTGATTCCCTGTGTTCTTCATGGTGCATATTTCCATAATGGCTGACGGCTTCATGGCGTGAATGTAGACCTGGAGTCCCAGTGCGTTGGTGCATAGTGAGTCTAGAGCACCTTCAGGCATGCCTCGGTTGCACCCGTGTGTACGACAGCTGGCGGGCTGCCACGGGGTTTCAGGGATTGACACTTGTTCTCCATTCACACCCAGCACCATTTCTTTTCCTGAGGAAATGTGGCCTTGTTGGTCAAGTCCCACATTTCCTTAGGACTGTGGCATTTCTGTCTCGGATTCTGTGTTAATCCTGTGGGTGTTGCCATTCCTTTTACCTGCAGCCTCTCGACGTCATTCCAGGTCCACTAGTGCTCTCTCCACTGCTGAATCTGTTGGGCAGTCAGGTGAACAAGTGCTAACTGCATGACTCAGCTTCTTCATGTGTTCTAGTTCCCAGCCATTTTAGCATCTGTTTCCATCAGTGTCGGCTAGCACTTGGCATGTGTGCACCTCATTTTTTTTTATTTTGCCCCAATGTGCTTTTATTTTT
>PVKY010003701.1:0-21014 GCA_004027775.1 Bradypus variegatus
CATCTTACACATTCTCACTGCATTTTGAGAGCCCAGTACGTTTTCGTTGTGGGCAAGCAACAGATTTCTCAGGGTGAGATCTGCTTTCAGTTTCTCTTGGGGTCCCTGACAACTGCTCTCCACTCATCTGGGCAAACAATTGTCGAGGATGTGGTAGAAAGAAGCAGGCATCAGACACGGTGTGGAAGGTGCTTTCAAATCTGTTAATTCTTGCTCTACATTGTAGCAAGAAATCAGATGGAACCGTTTCTTCCCCTCTCTTGGTGAGCAGTAAACCACCACCCGCTTGCTTTTTGAACAAAGAAGAGGTTATCTCTAGGAAGCCAGAACAACGGTCTTTGGCTTAGCTTGCCTTCTCTGGCTGCTTGGAGGCAAAAGAAATGGTGCACAGCACTGATGGAGCGGGGCCAGTGTCAACAGCATCAAACATGGACACTTCGTGCTTCCCCGCTGGCTGCCGGGTCACTCTCGAGCACACTCTCCAACCCACCCCGGGACAAAAGCAGGCATGCCCCTCAAGCAAGAGATGGCGCCACAGAGGCCCAAGGACCTAGGAGTTAAAATTTAAAACCTCAAGATGACCCAAGATCTTTACTTCTCCCTAAGTGATTGCTGGGTGGGATTTAAGAGCAGTTCCCTCCCACCCCTTCCTCTTATCCCCAGACCAGTTAAACTTTGATAATGACCAGACACCCAGGATGGATGGTTAGTTAGCGTGGCTCCCCCGAACCAGCATCCCGTGTTCCGACTCCTGGCTTCAGGAAGACCGGCTTCCCCCAGCCTCCAACACGCTCAGCACCTTCTCTCCCTGCTTCATGCCCCTCTTAGGGGATGGGGGTTTTAAAATAATGTTTTTAAATGGCCATATTTCAAATGTAAAGGAATGCACAACATAGAATGCAATAGTCATCTATGTAACGGTGCTACTCAGATCTATTAGATGTCGGACTTCTGCTCCATTTGTCTTGGTGACTCTTATGTAAAAAGAAATAAAAGAATAAAAGCACCCCCATTCCCATCTTTTTTCCTCCCTCCCCAGAGTTATCAACTCTTCTGAAGACAATGTATATTATTCCCATTCATATCCATAAACAATATGTATAATATAATATATAGTAAAGTATTATTTTGGTTTTTTAAATGATCAGAAATTGTATCATAGTATGCCAGCTTTTATAGCTTCTATTTTACACTTAACTTTAAAAAATTATTCATGTTAATGGAATGGATTTGATTCATTCATTTTATCATGGCCGTAATATTCCATGGTTTTCATCCTTCTATTGACAGGCAATTAGTGACATTATTCCCGGTGTCTTGCTATTGAAACAATTTAGTAGATACTATCAAAGTACTTGCCAAACTGCATGTGCCAATTACCTTCTCACCAGCTTTGTATGGGCTCCTATATTTCTATATCCTTGTCAGCACTTGATGATAGCAGCATTTGGTGATAGCAGACTTAGTAAGTTTTGCAATTCAGTGAGCATGAAATTATATTTTAATGTGAGTTTATTTTGCAATTCCCTGGCTACTAGCAAGGTTGAGCCTTAGTTTCCTTTCCATGAATTTCCTATTTGTAAGTTTAAAAACTCAGGTTGTCTTTTGTTCATGGATGTGTAGAAGTTCTTACATCTCTTTGACAGCGGTCCTTCATCAATTAAATGGATTTCAAATATCTTCTTAGATAATTTCTTCATGGTTTACTAATTTGTTGGTGTCTTTGTGGATAGATGTTCTTAATTTTAATAATGTCAAACTTATTAAACTGTGCCTCTCTGATTTGTGCTATTTTAGAAAATCTTGAGAAAACTTTCAAACAACAGGATTGCAGGTTACTAGGTTCATATACAAAAATCAGCTGTATTTTTATATATTAGCAAGAAGCAATTGAAAATAAAATTGCCATCTCTGAATAAAAGTTGTTTTACTTCCTTCTTTCTGATCTTTATGTCTTTTCTCTTTCTTGCCTTATTATAATTGCTAGAACAACAATATAATGTTGAATAGAAGTGATAAGAGTGGGCCATCTTGCCCTGTCCTAATATCAGAGGGCATGTTCAATATTTCACCACTGAATATCATGTTAGGTTTTTTTGTAGATACCTTTTATCAGCTTAATGATGTTCTCTTATATTTATGAGACTTTATCAAGTGTGAAGGAATTTTGTTAAATGCTTTTTATGCATCTATTGAAATGATTGCATGCATTTTTTCCTTCTTTCTGTCAATGTGATGAGTTTCACTGATAATTTTCTATAAAACCTATCTTGTTTTCTCATTAAACTCAACTGCATCTTTATATATTCTTGTTTTTACATCTTGGTGGAATAGACTTGCTAACATTTTGTTAAGTATTTTTGAATCTAGAATCATCAGGGATATTGGTCTTTTTTTAAAAAAAAATCTTTGCCAGGTATTGATATTAGTGTTCTGTTGAACTTATAAAATTAGTTGGGAAATGTTTCCTCCTTGTCTTTTTCTCTGTATTTGTATAAGATTGGCATTATTTCTCTTTTTAATAGAATTCACAATGAAACTGTTTTAGCTTGCAGTTCTGTAGGAAAAATATTTTTGATAGCAACTTCAAAATTTTAGTAGATATTGGACTATTCATATTTGCTATTTCTTCTCATGCCTATTTTGGAAAAAATTTGTGTTTTCAAGGAATTTTTTCCATTTTATCTAACTTTTCCAATTTGTTGGCATTAAAGTATTCTTAATATTCTCTAAATATTCTTTTATTACCTGTAGAACTATAGTGATAACCATTCTTCCTTTCCTGATATGGGTAGTTTGTGTTCTCTCTTTTTTTTCTTGATCAGTGTAGCTAGTGGTTTATCAATTTTTGAATCTTTATAAAGATCCATCTTTGCCAGTTTTTTTCCTCTTGTTTGTCTGGTTTCTATTCTGTGTATGTTAGACCTTTTGATATTGTCCCAAGGTTCTTGGGGCTTTGTTCATTGTTTTTTTACATCTATTTTCTCTCTGTTTTTTTTAAATTAGATAATTTTTATTGCTCTATCTTCAAGCTCACTGAAATTTTCCTTGGTAATCTTCATTCTGCTGTCAAGAACATCCAGTAAATTTTAAATTTCAGATATTGGATTTTCCAGTTCTTGAATGTCCATTTTGTCAATTTTTTAATATGCTCGTTTCTTTTTTTTCTGAGATATTCTATTTATTCATTCATTGTAAGTACATTTTCTTTACTTCCTTGAGCATAATTATAATAGCTTATCTGATAACTACAAGATCTGGGTCATCTCAGGGTTTGTCTCTATTGATTGCCTTTTCTCTTAAGAATGGGTCACACTTTCCTGCTCGTCTGTTTAACAGTTTTAGTGTACACTGGTTATTATGATGTTATGTTGTGAAGAGTCTAGGTTGCATTATAGCCCTCTCTGAAGAGTGTTTTGTTTGTTTCCATGGGCTGTTGACTTGGTTGCCCTCAAACTTCAAACTCCACCTCTTGGGCGGCACTCAGGTCTTAATTCAGATCTTTTGTATTTAACTGGATTTCGTCCTGCATCTGCATGATGCAGAGATTTGGGAAGAGGTTTGACAAAGAATTTGGGGCTCTCCCCTTTGGTTGTCTTCTTCAGGGAGGCCCCCTTCACTGTCCAGGGGCTGAGTTGCCCTGTTTTCTGTATGCTGCTTCTTTAGACTAGAAAGAATACAACTTTTCTCTTGGGGTATTAGCCACCTGCACACCACACCAAGTGTGGTCTGGCCTCAGCCTAAAGTATGTGACGATGGTGCACTCACCCCACATCCCATTCCGTGCCTTCTTGTAAGTGTCAACTCCCCTCCAGGGTCAGCTGGGGACCACCCACCCCCCAACTCTCCGTTGCCTTCAGGTCACTGTTTTTGTACCTTCCCACCCATCTCACCCCCACACACAGAGTTTTAGTCATTATCTCAAGAAGGATTGGGCTGCTATGAGCTAGTTGGCCATCTGTACTTTCTTTTTTAATATTTTAAAGTTTTGAGCATCTCACATCTGGGGCTTTAATTCATCTGGAAACTTGTTACTGTGTCATGAGTTGGGGATCTAAATTTATCTTTTTTCAATATGGATGATAAGAATGTTTAGTGTTTGTCTTAGTTTCCTGGCTGCTAAAACAAATACCATACAATGAGTTGGCTTAAACAATGAGAATTTATTGGCTCATGGTTTTGAGGCTAAAAGTCCAAAACTGATGTGTCAACAGGCCGACGCCTTCTCCCTGAAGACCGTGGCATTTGGGGCTGGCTGCCGGGATCCTTGACCCCGGGCTTTCTGTCACCTGGAACACACGTGACGGTGTCCAAGTTGCAACGAGTTCTGGCTTCTTCCCTGGGATTTCTCTTTCTATGTCTGAATTTTATTCTGCTCATAAAGGACTCCAGTAATACGGACTAAAACCCACTGTGATTCAATTGGGCCACACCTCAACCAAAAAAAAAATCTTCCAAAGGTCCTGTCTATGATCCATGGGAATGGATTAAGGCTAAGAACTTGTTTTTTCCTGGGGTCCATAATTCAACATATCATGGAGTTGTGAGGTAGGCACCTAAATTTATCTTTTCCCAATACGGATAACTTAACTATCCTGGTACTACTTATAAATTTTCTTTTCTTTTCTCAGTGATATGAAATACATTTCTGTCAGTATCCAGACTTGTTTTCTCTCACCAGAGTACGGCTAAGTGCTAGGGAAACAAATGCAGAAGTTCTGTGGGGTTCAGACCTAGAAACAGAATCCAGTGAGGAAGCCCAGCCACAGGTGCTTCTGTTTTTACACCTGCTCCCCATGTCGCCAGATGCCAGCGTGAGGTTAGCTGGGACACCAAGGACTTGCAGAGGTCATGGGTCAGAGAGAAGACAGAGCCTGATGCTTAAAAACAGATTCGGCTAAGATTTTCTAGGTCATTCTTGAACAGTTTATCTATGTTGAAACTGCAAATGGTTTGGGGGAAGCGAGTTTTGTGGGAAAGGATGTGTGAGAATAATTTTTTAGGGAGAGCTGTGCATGTGCCATGGCTGTCCCACTCCCTTCTTGCCCCAAGAGGGGGGGGATGGGGTGGGCCTGCCCCAAATCCCAATCCTAGTGAATGCCTGACTTCTTCTCCAAAAAAGGTAACATACCAGCGAGCCCCCACTGAATCTGAGGCAAAAATAATGATGCATCGAGACGAGAGCTGGAGCCCCGTTAGGTTATTTACGTCCCTGACCACTTACTGGGGCCTGGTGCTTTATGTCCCTCCGTGCTTAGTGGGTGGGTGTTTTCAGTGCACCCTTCACACTGGAGAGTGTATGGAGGCCAGGGAAGGCCAGGGGGTCCCCAAGGCCAGTGGCTCAGCTATGGTTGGAATTTGGTGGTCCAGCTCCTCATCCGTGTACAGACAGCCCCATAACCACGTTAGGGTCCAAGCCCAGGGCCCTAAGCCCACCTGGAACAGAGCCAGGAGCAGCCACCTGCTTCAGGCGGTGCCTGGCCAGCACTGCCGTGGGAAATGAGACGTACAGCATCCTCGAGCCTTCCCCTTGCACCCATTGCTTGGCTTGGCCTTTGTTTCTAGAGCTTTAGAAAGTGCCGGCCCCACAGTCCCCCAAAGCCAGGTGGTGTTAACACCGCACCCAAGGGACGTTTGCAGAGAGGGGAGAGCTTCCGGAAGGCCCTCTTGGCAGGTGGTTGTCCAGTTTCCTGGGACAATCCAGTTCACACTGTTCAGACAGAGTGACTCATGTCACGCCAGCACCCCAACGTCCACCTGGACAGTGCCCCCGACAGACAGTCACCACCGTGTTCCCTTCCTAACGGGCGTCCACTGCCCTGCCCGGCCCCTCCATCCAGCAGAGCCCCTGCCCAGCCACGGTCAGGAAGGAAAGCTTGCACTTCCTGTGGTCTCAGCCTCCCCTGCAACAAGGAAATTGGAGCCAAAAATCCCACCGTGGGGATTACTAGGGATCAACAAATATCTGTAATTGATGTAGCTGGTGACTCTTGGAGACCAGTAATTAAATGGGTGCTGGGGGGACATTTGGGGCAGGGGAGGGTTTGGGGTCACAGGTGCCCAATAAGCAGAAACTGAAGCCCGAAGACAGGCTGGCCCAGCACAGCTGGTGTGGGTGGGGCATGGCCTGGGGTCCCCCCAGCTCTGTCTAGGGCTCTGCTTCTCACTGCCCCCCGCCCCCACGCTGCCCCCCGCCCCTCCCTGGCTGTCCTCTGGGACCCACTCATGCAGTGGGTACAGCAGATCCTCGTCGTGTGTAGACGCTCCTGCACTCGGCCTCCTCTGGGGCAGTGCCCCCTGTGCGTGCCTGGACCCCACGGGGCTCAGCTGCCGTCGGTGTGTCTGATGAAGGGCCACAGCTGCTGTGCAGATAGGACTGTGTTTGTTTCTGACTCATCTGTTCCTGCAAGTTTCCTGGTCATCAGCCAACATGTTCTGGAACTTTCATTGCTGTAGCAGCACTTGGGACTGATGCAACAGCCCCAAACACAAAGAAGCCCTGGACTTCAAGGCCTTTCTCAAAATGACGGGCTAAGATGACCTGAAGTGAGCTTGGAGCCAAACGCTGTCTTCCCCCAATGTCCAGAGGCTGTCCCGTGTCCGCATCACGGAGGGTAGGTGGGACTGGCCAAAATTTGGGACAGGAGACCCAGGTTCCCCTAGGGGCTCCCCAGTGGCAGTGCTGGTGGCTCAGAGCTCCCTGCCGCCCTGTGTCACTGCCTCCCCTCCCCGCAGCTGGCATGTGGTATCTCTGCCCAGCTCTGAGCCCCCTACCCGTCCCACTTGTCCTCAGTGCAAAACACACCCAAACACTTGGGCATCCCCCAAACTGGTCATGGTGTTTGTTTCCTGAAAACATCCACATTCTGGTCCTGATGGCCAAAGATGGGTCTGGAAGACCCTCTGCAGGAGACAGGAGGAAATTCTGTGCAGAAGGAAGGGCCCACACCCAAGCCAGCTGCAGAATGAAGTGACAGCTGGTCAACAGGAGCTGTGGGGTGGGGCCCTAGGACCAGCCCAGGGTGTCCAGTCACAGGACTATGCACCTTCCTCTTCCAGCTGGCTCTCTGCTGGCTTGAGTAAGCAAGAGCCACTATTGGGAATCTGGGATGGCATTGAGCATATAAACCTATAGATGCCACATTGACCCTAAAAATCAGCGTATATTCTCTGTGGGGTGGTGATTGAGTAGTGCTGAGTAAGCAGTACAATTGTCTTTGGACCCTCACCTATCTGGTGAACTCCTACACAACCCTCAATGCCCAGTTCAGATTTCCCCTCTGATGAGAAGCTTTTCTCATTTGGAATCTGCCAGCTCTTATCACATTGTATCACAATTCATGCTTCAAGGCTTTTTCTTCCTTGCTGGGCTGTGACCCCTCTAGGTGAGGGGCTCTGCTTGGTGTTATTAGGGCCCCAGCAACCCCAGGTCACGTGTTCCATGCTCAGCCCTTGCTTGTCATGAATTTGCACCAATAACCAAGTGCTGCTGAGATGGAGCGATGCCTCTGGAGCCCTCAGGGCAAACTGCTGCTCCTGGAGCCAGTCCAGGAGGCTCCCTCGCTTTCCGGGAACCAGCGCATGAAGCCCAGGGCAGGGTGATTTGCAAGGGTGTGTTCCCAGGAGAGTCCACCCACACAACTGGGCGAGGGCTGCACCACAGCATAGGGGAAGAGGGGAGGGCCTGCCTGCATCAGGACCCAGATCGCAGGGCCACACGGCGGCCACCTGTCAGAGGTGGGGCCTCCACCTCTGGTCCCAGCTGTACTTTGTCCCTGGGAACCCCCAGGAGGAATGGGGAGGCCGGGGAAGTCTCTGGGGCTCGGGCCCCTGGAAGGCAGGGCTGGCTCTTCCCCCATTCCCTGTCCCTGGTACCGAGCAGAGCCTGGGGCCCCTGGGTAGGGGGCTCACAGGGACCGCAGGAAGTGAACACACACAGACTTCCCTCCACCCACAAGCATTACTCAGCTGCCTTGTCTCTTCAGGCTCGGCTCAAATCCCCTTTCCTTTAGGAAGCATATTGTCTTCCCACCCGGTGGGCTCGATCTGTGGCCCTGTCTCAAACCAGGGCTTGGCGTGACCTCTGCTGCTGCCACCACAACCCTGCCCTGGGGTTGTGGGTTGAGTTGTGCCTCCAGAAAGACGTGTTCAAGACCTCACCCCCATCCCATGCACGTGACTTATTTGCAAATAGGGTCTTTGAAGATGTGATTAGCTCAGAAGAGGCCAAACTGGAGTAGGGTGAGCCCTGATCCAATATGGCTCTTGTCCTTATAAGTAGAGGGACATTTGGACACAGAGACAGACACCAGAGAGGAGGAGGCCACGTGAAGTGGGGGGTCTACAAGCCCAGGAACACCACAGGCTCCCAGCCCTCACTAGAAGCTGGAAGAGACCAGGGAGGACCCTGCCCACAGGTACAGAGGGCACGCGGCCCCGCCCCACCTTCCTTTCAGACTTCCGGCCGCCAGAACCCGGAGATGATAAAATTCAGCTGTTTCCAGCCATCCGGTTTGTGGCACACTGTTAGGGCAGCCCCAGGAAACTGAGGTGCCTGGCTCAGCTCAGCATCACAGCCTCACACAGTCCTGCGGGGTGGAGGCTATCCACCTGGTGGGGAAACTGAGGCACAAGCAGTGGAAGCAGCTCGCCACACAGCCCAGGACTCTCAGCCTCATGTCCTAGTTACAGTGAGCCACTGTCCCCCATGGTGGACTCTCCAAGGACAGGGCTGTGTCACCTTCGCCATTCCTTCCCCCGCCCTGGAGCCCAGGCCTTGTGCAGCAGGTGTTGCGCCAATATCCACCGAGTTAAATGGAAGCAACCCCTGCATGGTGGTTCTCACAGCTGCCTGGAGAGTCTCAGGGCTGGGACTCTGCTGGGGGCGCTCCGAGTTAGCTGGCAGGTGGCAGGGCCCGAGCCCAGACCCTGGGCCAATTCGGCAGGTGATGGCAGGTGCAGCCAGGTGGAGACCCCTGCCCTTGGAGATGCTCTCGGCCAGGGCATCCTGGAGATAACCGTCCTTCTCCCCTGAGCAGACGGCTGTGGGTGCCTCCAGCCCATCTCCAGGGTCATTATGCTTTCCTGGAATGCAGGCCAGTTCCACAACCAGGACCAAGCTTCTGGACACTATGGGGAATGGGAAAACAGGGAAATCTGGCAAGGAAACACTCCTGGGAATTTCCCTGATGATGATTTGTTTAATAACATGGAAGTTGTGTTATTAGTTAGTCAGAGTAATGCTCCTCTGGGGCAAGGCAGATGCCCTGAAAACAACATAGAAATGACTCTTTCTTCCTCTTTCTCTGGTCTTAGAAGGATCTGCAAGCTGTTAGTGTGAACTCAAATCAACCCTTCAGGGGCTGGCTGAGGTCAGGGGCCAGGTGTGGGGCTGTCATGGGGGGGCGCAGTCCTTGGTTCCCAAGTGTTTTCATTCTCTGACGGATGGCTCTGTGGACCACCCACCCCACTGGGTGTTCAGATTTGCCCTCTCAACATGAGCCTGAGAGCAGCCAGGGTGCCATTTCCTGGGATAATCCCCAAACCCACCCTGAGGAGTTCCAGATGGCAGCTGCTGGAGAAGTCTCGGGTAATATCAGTCCCAAGTAAACCAACGGGTGGATAAGAGTGCCCCAGCCATCAAAGAAACCAGGAGAAACTGGACCCACCAGGATTCCACTGGGAGAGAGACCCCTGCTCTCCCCCAGGCAAACACTTGCATGGGATGGAAAGAGCTCAGACTTTGGGGCCCTACAAAAGTGGGTCAAGTGCTATTTCCACCAGGTCTGCTAGGGAAAGCTTCTTCAAGCACCTTACATTTTGAGCCTTAATTTCCTCCTCTGGAAAATGGGTGTGATTATTCCCATCTCATCTTGATGTGGTGTTAGAAAACAATTTCCAAGATATGGTCTTCATTAAAAAGAAATAGCAATTTGGGGAAAGGTGTATGATAAGCAACCAGTGGTGTTAAAAACATGCTTAAAATCTAGGTAGAACACTTCCGGAAGGACACCTGGGAAAGTGTTAAAAATGGACACCTCTGGATGGGGGTCATTTGTACTGGTTGAGTATCATATTCTTAGTAAAATGTGTTTAACACATTTATTTGATACATTTATTAAAATGTAGTAGATGACAAAAATATTTTCACTGGAGAAAAGCAAAAGAGAAGCAAAGGGAAGCTCCACCGTCTAACGGTTGTGCGAGAGAAAGGAACTCCTGGGGGAAAGCCGTGCGTGGCTCCGTCTTTCCAAATGTCAGAGCCTGATTTGGTGTCAAGGGACTTGGGGACCCTTGGTGCCAAATTCAGCATCTTCTCTATTGCCCTGGGCAGCCCCCGAGATGATGCAGCTCCTGTCCCTGTCAGAAGCCCGGGCCAGCGCCCACTGCCATGGTCTCCGACAGTGCTCGGAGCTTTGTCATTTCCTCTCCATCCTGGCTGATAGGGCAATCGACACAAACCTGCTCCCTGGTGGAGCAGGGTTAGCCTTGAGAGAGGAGCAGGCGGGCAGGCAGCAAGAGCCACTGTGGCCGCTTGGTCATCACCAAAACAATGGGCTCTGGGCCACCCTACCCTCAGGATGGACCATCCTTCTGGGAACTGCAAACAAGTGTAGGAGAAAACCGGGTGGAGCTCAAGCTGGGAGAGCAGAGCCCGCCCCAAATAAACACAATTCCAGAAGCTGTGCAAACACGGGGTATAAATGAGCCTCCCGGACAGCCGGGCACACCCTGTGTGGTCCCCCAGCGCCCGCTCACTGCCATGGAGGCCAGGACGTTCTGGGTGCTGGCTGTGGCCCTGGCCATGGGCTCCTACAGTGCAGCCAGGGACTATGTCGGCCTGTGTGAGTAGCTTCCAGTGTCCCTCCACCCCAGCAGGGTGGGATCTTGCAGGGGAGGGGTTTGGGGAACATCCAGTCTTGGTGGGCTCAAGAGCTAGAAAGACGACCAAGAGTCCACATTAATTTAATTACCATTTCTTAGATATCCACCCTTCTCATCATAGACCTACAGGTCTCAATGTCCCTGTTTTACAGTCGAGGAAACTGAGGCTCAACAAGGCTAATAAACTCTCCTAGACAACCTTCCTGATCCTTGTGGGGGACAGGATTCCCACCCAAACCTACCTGGCAAAGAGCCCACTGCCCCCCACCTCCCATGCCCTTCCCTGCCCAAGATTTCTGAACCACGATAGGTCTTCGTACATTATTTTGGCACATTCCAAAACAAACAGGGAAGATGAATGCAAATGATTACTTCCAGGACATTTTCAGTACATAGGTAAGGAGAAACAATACCCTTTCCACTGAGCCATGGCAGTGCTGCTCCAGGAGTGGGGTGCGGCTCTTCTTTCAGCCAAGTCTGAGGAGATCAGGGTGTGACTTTTATCCTGAGCGATGTCTGAATCGACGGCCCCACCCTTGCTGCACATTAGAAGTTCCTGGGGAGCTTTGGAAACTTCCAGTGCAGAATGTCTCAGGGTGGGAGCCAGCCTGGCAGTTTTTGAGGATCCCCAGGTGATGGCCAGGAGCAGCCGAGTGTGGGAAACACTGGAATAAGAAGTTAAGGCTTGGCAGCAAGGGAAAGGCACTTAAGTGCCTCCACATGATTTCTAGTTTCCTCAGGAAAAGTCCAGTTAGCTTATGAGATGAACACATACAATACAGGCTTACTTGACAAATGAATCCTGGAGGCTGGAGTTTGGGCAGAGAAGAAGCCAAGAAGCCAAGCAACTTGGGACTGGGAGAGGAAGGGGAGAAATTAAAAATACTCAGCATGCATTGCAATGCTCTATATAGAGTGTAAATCCCGTTATACCTTTCATTAACAGAAAAAAGGTCAGGGCAAGCTTTTGTTTGATAAAGCAGTGGAAAGGGAAGCTGGTTTGGGGGTTCAGGGGACCCTGGATTCCCACAGACCCCCTGCCAGCTGGAGGAAGTGAGATGGGGGAGATGCCAAGTGGGGGATGCCAGGCAAGTCGCCGGACTTCATGGGTCACCTTGGCCGTTGAGTTCAGCATTTCACAGAACTGTCCCTTTAACTATTTACGCAGAAATAAGATCCTCTGAAGCTGCTAGATGTTGGGGGGCAGGAAGCTTTACCATGATTTAAACTCAGGAGCTGGAGGGTAGAGGGGTGCAAACTGGCAAGCTGAGGCCAGCAAAGCAGCCCCATGCCTGTGCGTTCCCTGGAAGCTGACCGGGCTTTGTTGGGGGCAGCGGAGAACCAGTGCGCCGTCCCCGCCAAGGACAGGGTGGACTGCGGATACCCCAAAGTCACCTCCGAGCAGTGCAACAACAGAGGCTGCTGCTTCGACTCCAGCATCCCCGAGGTGCCCTGGTGCTTCAAGCCACTCCAGGAGACCGGTAAGCAGCAGCGCGGTGGCTGATGGCTGCATCCTTTCTGGGGCCCAAGGTGGAAAGACGAGGTCCCCAAAAGGCTGCAGGCCCCCGTGCCCTCAGGAGGACACCCTCACCGACACTGGCGGGAGGCTCACATCAGGGGCTGTGTACCCAGGAGACTGGGGGTCAACGTCTGTTCCCTTTCTCCCTGACCCTGGAGGTTTATGCAAAATACACAGCAAGCACTTCAAAATGGTGCTCACAGCTAAGGCATTATGTAGAAAGAAGGAAACCATTTTAAAATTATTCTAGACAGAGGTGGAAAATAGGGAGGGTTGGGAGCGGGGCCAGCTCCCAGGGCTGTTTTAAGCAAACAAACTCCCCTGGGAATGCCTGGCTTGGCCTCTGAGTAGTGCCCATGTCAGACAGCAGGTGGGCAGCCCTGGGTGGGGGACTCGGTGGCCTCCTGGCTCCCCCACCACTCCAAGAGGACAGGCCGTCACCTGGGGCCCCATCTGTGTCACGGTCCCCCCAATGTGAGCCTGACCCAGGAGGCGCAGTTGCTCGGAAGGGCGCTAGCTCAGGGTAACGCTGGGCAGTGGCTGTCCTGAACAGGGGCCCCCCAAAGTTACGTAGCTGGTTCTGGTCAAGCCCACCAAGAACCCCAGGGTGAGTGCCGCAGGCTGCTCCTTCCTGCACATTTTCCTTTGCCGGCCTGAAGCCCGGGCTCTCCATACCCCACCGCCGCCTACCCCCACAAATCCAGGGAGCAGGCCTCTAAGCTCCGGGATGAGGACAGAAGGGTGCCCCTTGCCTCTTTGCTAGAGGGCCCCAGACGTACTTCCAGGACTCTCCTTTCTTCGAGCTCGGGCCAATGGCCTCGCCCTGGTGGATCCCGTTTACACTCTGCCCCAGACACCCACACCTGGGCCCTGTTATCTTGCCGGGAAGCCTGAGATGGGGTCTGCAGCTCTTCTCCTACACAGGGGGTTCAGCATTTCCCCAGTGACCTGGGGGAGCAGGCAGCACTGGGGATTCGGGTCTGAGCCTGCCCTGGCCCTGGGAAGTCAGAGCTAGGGGGTGCAAGGGGGGAGGCAAGGAGGGTACTCAGGCTGACCCCTCTGCTTTGTTTCTAGAGTGCACGTTCTGAAGGGGGACCTGCTGCCCAGATGTGAGCCCCCCAGTCTCCGGCCCACTCTCTGTGGGGGCTGCCGTGGCTGCTCCTCTGCCACCCTGCTGCCCCTAGCAGGGGTCTCCGCTGAGCCTTTCCAGTCAACATGGGGGAGCCCGTCCTACAGAATAAACATCAGCATGAGCTCAGCTCTTCTCTCTTGAGACTTTGTGCTGTCGTTTGTGTCTTATTTCTGCAGAGTCGCCCTTGGTCCTTTCTCGGCATTTCACAGGTGAGGGAGGGTGGGAGGTTGTCTCTGCAGCTCCCAGGACAGGGCCCACCTGGGCCTCAGATCAGGAGGTGATTCCAAAGGAGGGGTGTTTCTTGGGGGGCTACGAGGTCTCCAAGAGCCAGGGCTGCCTTGGCAGGGAGGGCTAGCCAGCTTTGCAAGGCCCACTTCCTCCTGAGAGTTGAGAAAAGATATTTCAAATGTAATAAAAAAAAAAAAAAAAAGATTAGGAGCAGGGAATACAAAACTAAGGCTTACAAATGTACCAAAAAAAAAAGGTTTTTTTAAAAAAATTTTGTCTTGAAGAGACCAAACCAATAAAACCGTCTCACGAGCTGGTGCTTTTATGTATTTATTTGCAAGCCAGGCTTAACAGCTGTGGTTCTGTGGGTGGCCTCCTCTTCCCTTTTTCTCATGAAAATGGATGCGCACCCGCAAGCAGGTGTCACCATGGCCTGGCGAGGTCTTGGCTGCCCTTAGATCCCGGCGCCGTCGGGCCCCCTCTGCCTTCCCCACTCGCTGGGAACTCGGCTTCTGCTTGCACCAGCAGCCTTCGCACGTGCGAGGCTGATCACGGTGCCAGGCTCCCACCTTCCGCCCTGCTGCGCCTCCACGCCGCGCCTGCAGGTGGCGCTCTCGGCGGCGCAGGCGCACCTTGTGCCGCCCCCGCCCCCCGCCCCCGCCCCCACACCCCGACGCCGGGGCCTGGCGGGGAGCAGGCAGCGTGGGGCCGGGGTTCCTCCGTCCCGGCCGGTTCTCCCCACTGGAGAAGAGGCCGCTGCTGCCAGCGTCACCTCCAGGCCACCAGGGGGATCTTTGCTGCGACGTCCCGGAGCAGCTGGGGCAAGAGGCCGCCCACCTGGGGACCCTCCCCCCAGCCAGTCTCACCTGGACAGCGCCCTGCTTCGGCCTGGGGCCTCTGTGCAGGCCTGCCTGGCCCTCGCGGGGGGATTTGGGGGCGCCGCGCCGGCCCTCAGCCTCCGTCCACACCGCTGCTTTCCTCCTGCTAACCTGCCTCGTCCCCTTTCCGCAGGGACAGGGACTTTGCTGCCTGCCTGCACTGGGACATCACTAATCCTAACTGCCCACCCACATTTCCAAAGAATTCTCCGCCCTGTACCTGCCTCCTCTGTGCCTGCTCTTTCTGCCGTCCCACTTGAGTCAGCTCCTTCCGCTGGCTCCCCCACGGCACTTCCGGGTCACAGTCACCGATGGGACAGCCTTTGTCAGCACCTGGGCCCTTGAGGGAGGGGTGTCCACCCAGAACCCCCTCGCCCCGCTGGGCGGCTGGCCGATCTCCCCGGCTGCGCCTGTCCCTTCCTTAGACCTGACTGTGCTCAGCGCGTGTTCCAGAAAGGTGCCCATTTACACCTGCTGCAGAGGGTGGAGAGGGTTTGCCAGCCTCAACTGAAAACCATTACCTGAGAGATGTGGCACAGGGGGGCATGTTGAAGGAGTGAGATTCTGCTGAGGAATTTGATCTGGCATGTTACTCTCTGATATGTGCATTGTGCAAATTTGAGAGCCTCCCCCACCCCTCAGACCCAGGCACCCTGCGCCCACCTAGGAAATGGTTTCCTCGCAGCCCCAGGCACTGCGCTGCATGTCCTCCAGCCAGCAGTCCCTGCCCTGGCAGCCACTTGCCGGCTGACCCAGCGTCCTGTAGGGGAGCTGGGAGAGCCCCTTCCACACGCAGCTGGGACAGATGCACACGCCCCCTCCAGAACCAGGACCAGGAATCCGGGGTGTGTGCCCCCTGCTTAGCCGGGACGGGGTGAGGGAGGACCTGCTAGGGCGCCCTGAATCCTGCCACTTTTAAGTAGCCTTCTTCTTGATTCAGCACTTGCCCTGCTACAGCAGTCTTTTGACTATTTTCTGGAACTTCAAGAAAGACGTGTCTGCCAGTTCTGGCTGATTGTTCAAGGCTTCTGTGGGGATTGGAGCCCTGAAGCTCCTCACTCTGCCATCTTGCCTGGGGCAGGTGGAGCTGAAGGCCTTTGGAATGTCCACTGCACCCAGCATGACATCCGTGCCAGCATGTGCACTTCGGGAGGACGGGGCCCGGAGGACTGGGAGACGACTCCTCATGTAGGGTCGGCTGCCCTGGGTGGCCATGGCAAGCTGACGTGCGGGGGGCCGGGGGCCCTGACCCTGGTGCCCGTGAGCCCTCTGTGTCCAGGCCCGGGCTGTACGCCGCTCCCGGCTGCTCTCCTCTCCCGCTCAGGAGAGGGACCAGCACTGCTGATTTGGGAGAGGAAATGGGTCTGAATTTCCTCCGGAGTCTCTCAGAATGCAAAAACCCAGTCCTTGCTTAACGAGCACATACTATACACTAACGACACATAAGTTGACTTTTAAAGTATTTCTTTACATTTGTTGTAGTGGGTCCAGATTTCATGGTGCTAAATCATATTTTTATCATAGCCAGACTTACCTCTCTCTGAAGTTTCTGGTTCCACCTCCTGGAAGAAAATCAAAGCTAGTCACTTTCAAGGAAACTCAGTGAGGTCCACGGGTTTTCGCCTCTTTTGGAGAAATGGCCAATTGAGGGTCCCTCTTCTCTCTGGAGTTGTCCTTGGGGTGGGGCAGGATGGGGGCATCTTGCTCTTACTAGGGTCCTGGGATGCAGCTGGAATGGACCCTCACCCCTCACATTGCCTCTGCTTCAGCTCACTAGCTCTAGCAATCTCCACTCTCTCTCTCTCTCTCTCACACACACACACACACACACACACACACTCACTCACTCACTTCTGGATGCCCCCACCTTGCTCTGGGGCCTTGGGCAGAGGTGGGGCAGCCTCGGAACCTCAGGGGAAGAGAGAAGCAGCCCCTGATGGCTCCCACCACTGGACTCCGTGTTGTCCTGTTGAACATAAACGATCTCTCGGAACTTCAACAAGTTCACTGTGACCTGGATGGGTGAAGACAAAAGACACGGCCCAGCCCTGCCCACGCCACCGCGTGACCCAGCACCCCTCTGCTGGCGAAGGTGGGTGATGCTGCTTCCCACCCTCCACAGCGTCAGCCCGCTTCATTATCCCACCTTCCAGGGGACATTTATGATTCGCAGTCACAGAACACACCTGCTCCCTGACAGCAGCCACCAAATCACGTAGCACAAGTCCCAGCTGCAACCAGTCCTGTCTAACAGCCTCTTACCAAGACGCCCCATGTCCACCGTCACAGTCTATAAACCCAACCTTGGTGAGCACAGGTGTGTTCCTGGAGGTCTTTGGCTCGCTGGCACTGATGGGACACAGGCCAAAAGCCTCTTCTCTCCTACCTCCAAACCTGTTTCTGTTTCCCTCACTGCCGTCCCTCCCTCTAGGGCGCAGCGGGGGTGGTTGGGGTCTGGGGTCATGTTGTCAACAGCAGTGGTCCTCAGTGGAAGCTGGACCGCCCTAGGGGTCACTTGGAATTCTGTGGGTGCACTTTGGGGGTCATATGAATGGGGGGTGCTACTGGCATGGAGCAGGCATGAACCCCGCCTCCATCTGGAGGGCTTACCACTGTCCCACTGGACGTTCATGGCAGTGGCAAACCTGTAGCCTAGAACCTAATTCTGTTTTACATCTAAACACAGAATGGATTTTGCATGGTTTGAATGTATCTCAGGCTTTCCAGGAATGGAGTATCGTGTAAATCAAGGAAAGGCAGCCTTTTGCTTAGTCTAGAACGTTCTCCAAGTTGTTCACCATTTCCAACCTGTTCACCATCACGTCAGCTCTGTTTACAGCAGATGTGCAGCCAGTTCAGACTGCCGGGGTCTGTCTGCATTAGTTGGGGGCACATTTGTAGGATTCAAGTGCCAATGCCTTCACTGTGTCCTACAGCCATGCCAGGTGACCAGAACACTGCACAGGACAGGATTTTCCTTCTATTTCTCACATTTTGAAAGATATTACATGTATTTATTTTTCAAAATTGTGTTGGCATGTCTGTAGGTATCTCGGATAGCAAAAAGACCTGATAAAATATTGGGTATGAAAGGGTAGGGGGAGGGGGTCAGTGAGGGTGGGGAACCTGGTGACGCCCCCCCACTGCCCACAGCTCAGCCGGCAGCTGCAGGAGAACCCCACCTGCCCATCAGGCTTTTCCCCCCAGCTTTTCCATCTTGAACCTAGGTCACCACTTTTGGATTTAAAAATGATGTTGACTCATGTGTCCCTCCAGTTTCCCAACAACAGATTCCCTAAAGCCCTTCCTCATCTCAGGGCCCAGACCAGCGAGGGTCACCAGGGGAGGGTCACCAGGTAGTCCGAGCACCAGGAAAACCCACCCTCACCTCCCTCAGCAGCCCGCACCTTCTCCCACCAAGGCCCTCACTTCCCTCCCTGCGTCCCTCCCCCTTTCCAAGGGAACCTCTTTCTCCTCAGTATCCCCGCAGCGGTCTGGATGGGTGGGCAAGTAAAACCCAGGGTTTCTGGGAGACCTCACCCTGGTGCTGGGTCTCTCTGTTCCCAGGACACTGTGCCCAGTGGGCCCAGGGTTCCCTGGGCTCCTGCAGAGCCCGCACCCTGACTCCCATGAGGCTGCCCACCCACCCATGTGGCCTTTACCCGACGGCGGTGAGATCAGGGCCCCAGGGCCTTCGTGCTGCCCCGGACGAGCTGGGCAACTTGGGAAAGTCAGGAGCTGGGAGAGAGCCCTGGACCCCCAGCCCTTCCCTCCCTCCCTCGCAGCTGAGGACGAGGACGCTCAGACAGCGGGCCCTGTGCCGTCTGCAGAGGACAGCTGAGCCGTCCAGAAGACGGTGGTTCAGTTACAGCATCTGGAAGGGGCCATTGGCACCTGCACCATTTTACAAGCCACAATAAAAAGTGGGTAAAGAAATGTGATTGTGAATGTATTTCCAGCCTTGTGTAAAGGCCCATGATGTGCTATGTTTATAAAGGAAACCTTGGGACGCTGACAAATTAAACTTGAGTAATTAATTCTAATAACTTGCTTGCCGTGAGTCAGCACAAAATCCTTTTGAACCAGTTTGGTACTTGAGTTCTCCCTAAACCAGGGGCTGGTATAAATGGGGGTGGGGTCACCAAGGGGGTGCAAGTGCGTCCTCGGGAATTTTAAAGGACATTCTTGGCTCTGAGCCGTTGATATTAAGTACCCAAGTGTGCTAACATGTTTTTAAAATTCTGGCTAGGGAGGGCTACAGTGTGGGCTGCAAACATTTTTTTATCCTTTTACTCAAGGTGCAGCGAGTAATTTTACACTTGCTTTACTTCTGCGGAATTTGAGGAATTTGCTTAGGGACACAGCCCTGCGGAGCCCACACCTGGGTGCTGGGCCCTTTACCCCCGGCCGACCTGGAGCCCTGGGCCCTCGGCTGACACCGGCCGTCAGGGCCACATGACTTGGCACTGCCAGGTAGCCCCCCCGCCCCTGGTCAGCGCGCCCTGAGCTCCCATCTGCCGGTGGCTCAGGGTGGACTCCAACGGTCAACTGGGTTCCATAGGCTCCAGGGATCATTTGCTATCAAATACCTTCGTCACTGACCTGGGAATTGTCCAAGGTTCCAGAACCTTGGAGGGTTGGGCTGAGGCCTTTGGGGTGCCCAGAAGCCAGCACGCAGACCCTCATGCTGCTGGTGGGAGAAAAGAGAGAAACGCTAGGCTCCCCTCAGCACACGCACACGGATTATGTCTCCCGTGGTGTTTATATGCCTTTTCCCCTACCCTGAGGGAAAAAGTGTGTAGGACCAACCCTCTTAGCCCCAGCTAGACAGCTCTGTATTGTTCCGGAATATCTTTGACGTTCAGTTAGGTGCATCACTCTACTCCAAGAATTCTTAAACTTTTAGTGGTATAGAGAGGAGGATTTGGCTTCAAATTCAGACACCACGACCGGATTCAGTGGCTTACTGGGGGGATGCCTGTGAAGGATGGAGGGGCAGGGACGACAGGGAGAGCCCTGGGACTGGACACCTGTGTGAGGGGAGGGGGAGGCGGGGGACTGGAGGACAGCCACAGAGGGTGGTGCCGCTGAGAGGCTCGGACAGGCTGGCGGGGGGCCCCAGCAGAAGCACCCCCAGAGGAGCCCTGGGCTGTGCGGGAACGGCCTGGCTGGGAGCAGCGGGGAGCAGCCCAGCATTAAAGCCATGGCGGATCGAGGGCGGGAGCCAGAGCTGTCTGTCAGCTGTGTCCCCACAGCAGGTCCTCTTAGGGGACATCAAGTGGTACCCCCAGGGCGGCCGCAGAGCCTCCCCTTCACTGTGTGTCCACTCTGAGGCCTCCAGGAGCCCTGATGGTGGCCTCCAAGGCTGGACCCTCCCTCAGATCTCTATCCTTTTGGGGTTAAAGAGGCCCTGTCAGGTACTAGAAAGGGGGAGAGACCCTTGAGCCTCAGGGTCTCTATGGGTAAAATGGAGACGATTACAGTGGCAGCCTCAGAGGGCTGTGGGAGGCTCCCTAAGTTCGTAGCTGTGAAAAAGATGAAGGCAAAAAAAATATCCACCTTGTCAGCTATACACTGGGAGGCCCGAGCCAGGGCTCCTCGGCCATCCATGGAGCGTGGACACAGCGTTCTCAGCTCTGAACTGCAGCTCCCTCCCTTCCTTAGCTTTTATTTTAAAATCAAAATGTGCTTTTTGCTTAGTGAAAGAAGCAAGACACAAAGGTCCCCTTTGATTGCTTTTCTGTAAAATGTCCAGGATGGATAAATCCATAGAGCCTGCAAGTAGATGAGTGGTTGCCAGGGGCTGGGGCTGGGGATAGAGGGAATGAGGGGTGACTGCTGATGGGTACCCGGTTTCTTTTCAGGGTGATGAGAATATTCTGGAATTAGATGGGGTGATGGTTGTGCAACTCTGTGAGTAAACTAAAAACCACCGACTTTTGCACTTTTATGATGTGAAGTATATTTCAGTAATAAAAATATGTTTAAAAAATCTAACTGTGTTTCTGCTTCTCTTTGTTGATTTATGGACTTTAGACAAGGCCCTTGGCTTTTTGGTCTGAGGACTGAGTTCTATGTGCTTCCCAGGTGTGAGCTGAGTTACCTGGTCCCCCAGGCCTTGGGTACTGCCAGGTGACCTCTGAGGTGGCCTTGTCCCCTTCCTGGGGGCTCCTCAGGATCAAGGTCTTTCTCCACCTTTTCTGAACCACACCCGAGCACGAGCTTGATGGTGCTGTTCTCCCTGCTGGCCAAGGCCAAGGCCTGTCCCTCTGGGGTCTCACGGGCCCAGACCCTAGGAGTGCGACACAGAGCCCCTCTCCCAGCCTGACCCCCCAAGGCCACCTCCCAGGTGCTTTGTTCTGAGGAGGGACAG
>PVKY010003702.1:0-21008 GCA_004027775.1 Bradypus variegatus
GTATTTAAAAACAAGATCTGGTTGCTAGATGTGCTCATTGCTCTGAGGCACTTCTAGTAGACAGAACTAGGGAACACACACACATATGCAACTTATATATTTGTTTTTGTATCTAAACACTCTTATCTATCTACCTACCTACTTACCTACCTCTCTTCTATCTATCAAAAACTGTGAGTTCAAACTGATGTTCCCAGCACCACAGGGTTCAAGTTGGCTTTCATCATCCTTAATGTGTTGACCTATTTGACCAATCTCTCTATGTGCAGCCAATCTCCCACCACCTGTGCTGCCCCCTCCCTAGCACAGACCCCCTCATCCCACCAGTCCTCTGACTGGCCACGCTGCCTCCAACCCCCTGGGAAGACTCTCCTTAACCTGCTTGGGCTCCAAAACTCCTCTGCAAGCTGTCCTTCCCACCCTCCAGCACAGCTGTCCTCTTCATCCGTCTCAGGCTCTGACACCACTCGCCCTGAAGACCCTCTGTGAGGACAAAAGGAGGTTTTTTTTTTAAAAGAGAAAACACCAGAGGTGGTTTGAGAAAGGGGCTGCTCCTGGGTCTTTGACTTCTAAGAAAATCTTGAAGTGTGGGTGCAACGAGCAGTCATTTGGAACAGTTGAAGGGACAGATTAGACTAATATACAGCCAAAAAAGACCACAAAAGAGCCAGAACTATTAAGAATTAGAGGATTTCAGATGTATATGGGCTCCTGGAGACCATTTTGTCCTTGAGGAAAACAAGGCTTAAGCAGGTTGCTTATGCAATACTTCTTTGGGTTCATCCGTAAAGAACATGGATACTGTCTCCCAGGAAATTGTTCTGTTACTTGCTGCTGTGCCTTATCTTATATTTCTAAACTTGTTTCAATCAGCATATACTGCCCTTGAGTCTCTACCCCCTGAACTCTGATGAAAATTGCTGGCAGGACCTCCTCTGTTAACTCCCACAGGCCCCGGGTAGACAAACGCAGAGCTGCTTATTTAGCTGCACATGGGAAGGCACTGGGATGAAGCCCCGGTCAAACCTCCCACAGCAGGTCCCAGATGGCTTCAGGGACTTTCTCAGGCACCGAGATGGTGAGAGGCACAGATAGGGCTGGCTGGTCTCCAGCTCCAACACCATATTCAACATATGCGGTTATTACAACTTTAGATGAAGGGTGGTTCTATTAATAAGTTTTGACTGAATTAAAGAATCCACATGAGAAGTAAAAAAATAATTGAAGCAACTATTTGGAGGGAAAAATATTGTTGATGGTAAAGGGCAAGAATGGGACAGAAGATGTCTCAAATACAGCTCTTCTATGTAGAATGTGCTTGCTGATAGGATTTTAAGGACAAAAGGAATAGGGTATAAGGTCCAAGGTTGCAGTTTCCTTTAGTCCAAAGGAAGATTGATATGTCAAAAGGAAAGATAGAAGCTCAGTGTATAGAGAGAAAGCTTCAATCTTTTGATATACAAAGCTGTCAAGAAACATAAAAAAGCAAACCAAAAAACCCAAAACCCAGTTCAGTAGTTGCAGTTCAGATACAAAGAGCAGGAAGTATCTGGACGTGTAGATCCTATTAGAAGTGAGGCCAAGAATCAGGCAAAAGGCAGACCTTTGCTCAAGTATTGAGACTCATGTCTTTTCAAGGAAAGAAGGAGGGAAAAATAGGTGAATGAGATGTTGTCTACAAAACAAACAAGGGAAAGAATTTTAAATTAAAGGGCCAAAACGTGTTAGTTTAGACTTTACAAAACAAAACAAAACAAAACAAAAAACCCACCAAGATAAAACAAAACAAAAAAAAAACAATTGGAGGCTATGACCATCAGACAGCCCTAATTTTACAAACTATGTTTAACAGTTATTAATGTTTTAATTTAAAAAATGCATACACATAGTGAAAATTTTCATTACAGATCCTATCACAATCCCTGATTTGCAGTTCCCTAATCCTCAATCTCTAATAACCAGTTTTTAAAAAATTCATTTGTCACAAAACCCAGCCTGAACTGACACAAGGCTAAGTTTGTTTTTTATTTTTCCCATTAAGTGTGATCATATGCTCTGCTGCAGAATTATTGATGTCTTTGATTATGGGCATATTCTTGACTTCCTTTCCAGACATATTCTGTTGCCTGTGCCTGAAGAAACAGTGATTCAAGATACTTTCCCATTTTTTGCTTTCATGGCCCTCCATTCTGGCTCAAAGCAGATGTTCACACCTAATGCCGAATTATGCCCCAAGCCTGTACAGGAAAAGAACAAGTGTGTAGCGGATTGCGGCAAAAAAGAGAAGGGTTAGTTTGCCCTGTTCTTAATCTTTTATCACTTGCCTGCTTTTATGCCTTCCTTTATGATTCTTTTATGTCTATGTAGAGATAGACAGCAGCTAGTGAAGGCAGAATGATAATCTAACAAGAATAGATAAGATACTGAGGGAACGCTCAGGAATGACTATCGTTTGTTAATTTTCTTGTGGTATGGTAGGAGCATATTGGAAGCAATGAAGTTATTTTAGGATATTTGTTTTTCTTATTCCTTCGTTATGTTTTATTTGGAATTTTTTTATTTTTTGATAAATAAAGTTAATAAAAAATAAAAAGACTGCATTATTATTATAATTATTGTGATGACAGTTGTAATTGTTTTAATACCCAGGGTCCCCAGGCCACCTTGTCCCTTTCCCATGTCCATCTCCCTTATTAGTGACCCTGGGCTCCTTTTGTGGTATGTGAGGTTCATTGCTTTGGCTAAAGCAAATGAGGCTCCTCCTTTCTCCTAGAACTTCTTGGAGTAGGCTGATTTCTAACAACTCCAGGTCCTACCCCCAATTGCATCTCCATCCAGGTAAGTGGCATATGTCCTCTCGAGGCCTGACACTTTTCTACAGCATGCACACAAAGGTAGAAAAGCCTTTCAGATTTGTCTCAGGGAACAGCCATAGCTCCTAGCACCATCACCTCTTTATAAAAATTTCTTCCAAGAAAGTCCACTCTCCCATCCCACAAGCAAAGAAAATCCTAACCCTGAGAACATCCCAACGTGTCCCAAATTTCACTGACTTTTCAGCCCTCTAAACAAAAAACTCAATAAATTACACCTTTGTTCTCTTGGGATAATTTATAAAACCCATGAATGATTTAGCCCTTTAACCCAATAGAGTTTTCATATAGCTTATCTCTCATTAATATATTAATAACCAATGTTTATTGCAGATGAATTATGAAATACCTCTAAATGAAAAAAGAAAAGCAAAGAAAACCATGCATAGTATCACCATCCAGGACACGTTCTGCCAGCATAATAATGCACAGACCTCGTATTTTATCATTTAGGCCTGTTCTTGGGATGGGGGTTAATATTTTGAAAACCTTTCCATGTTAATAAATAAAATTTGATGTAATTCCAACATTGAGGCCCAGTCATGGAAGGGAGGGAAGGTATAGTCAATGACAAAGAGCCTTACTGTTGGTTCATTAGCATCCACGTGGAATCCAAACGACAGACAGACGCCACCTTCTCAGAGAGCCCAGCCCGAGCTTATTTTAGCCCACTTGCTTTATTTTACCCCACAGTTTTTATCACTATCTGACATATTGTTTATGTATTTGTTTGGGAGTTATCTGTTCTCTCCCACCAAAACATAAGCGTCACGAAAGCAGAAGCTGTTTTGTTTACTGTCATATCCTCAGCATTAGAACTGTCTGGCACAAAGCAGGCACTGAATACAAATTTGCTGAATAAATTAATGAAGAGTACACACCACAGGTTATCTTCTTGCTCATCTATTTTCTATTTTATTTATGGTCTACCACTCCCCACTAGACTGCAAGCATAATGCCCAGCATGTAGCAGGTCCTCAATAAATACTTTTTGATGAATGAATGAACGAATGAGTGAATCCAAATTTTCACTTGATGTCACTAGTAACCAAGTGGCTTGTGGTAGAGACAATGCTTACCAAATGTCCATGTTCTCCCCTACATTTCCCAGCATCCCTTGCAAAGAGGTTGCAATCATGTGAAAAGTTCTGGTCAATGGACGGTGAGTGGAAGTCACCTGTGTTACTGCTGGGCTGAGGCAAGCAAGAGCCAGTGTGCTTCCACACTCTCTCTCTTCCCCTGACTCAATGACCGCAGAGGCCATGTGTTTCAGCTGACATAGCTACAGTGTAGAAGGAAAACACCCAAACCACATGGTATTTTATGTAAGTGAAAAATGAACCTCTTGGCAGTTAAGCCATTGATATTTTAGAATTCATCTTTTGGAGATTTACTGCAAAATAGCAGAAGTCTACTGCAAAAGACTATTCTGACTAATATAGATATAAATCAGAATCAGAAATTTGCTCGCTGACCATGAATTTGAACAAAATTAATTGGCATAAACTATGACTATGACTTTGACCTCATGATTTTATTTGCTTGTTTTTAACACACTCACCCTGAAGTGTTTGACTGAAAGCTAAGGATATAAAAGCTGAAAATGTTCTGAATATAAATTAGATTTCTTCAGATATGTGATGAGCTTGAAATAAAATCTTTTAATTTAGTATGCTATCTACATTAAGTTTCTATAGTAAATTCTAATTTCATCTAACCCATAGGTTGTTTTTAATTTCTGAATTCCCTTAGAGCTGTAATAAGGAACAAATAATTGTGCTCCTTGGGGTGTCATATTTTTAAGCAGATAAGTGCAGTGACAGCCAGTGTGAAGAAGAGAAAGAGCTATTGGTTTGCTGGAGGCAATCATTTACCTATTTCAGACATTCCCAAACCTTCTTGGTTCATTGTTAAGATACTCAGTAATTTATTCATAGGACCCCAGGCCAAATATATATAATATTTCAGTTTATTAAGTGGTTAGGTCCAAATAACTGAACAGTTACAGTTTGTAGTGCCTGATGGAGGTGGCTGTGGCCCCTCAAAAATTTAAAACTCCCTGCAGGGCCCTTCTGACTCAGTGTGTCAACACAGGGCACCTCAGTACAGTTTGGGAACCATGATTCTTGGATTGAAAATGCGGGGATTTGAGGAGCCCTCTAAGAAGTTCACAGTCTCTTTTTTGTCTTTCATGAGCCTCTTTTGTTGTAGAGAAATCTGAATATCTACTGATAACATATCAAAAGGCAGTAAGTAACTTGAGCTTCATGTGAAATTTGGAGCTTGTGGCCATTGTTCTGTATATTTCACATTTCACTGAAAGAAGAAATCATGAGAAGGAATGACAAGAGGTAAGCATCTTGTGACAAAAGAGTATAGTGTGTGGGTCACTCTTCTTGGGCTCCCAGGAGTCCGTGCTCTCCAGGTTTTCTTGTCACCTCCCTGGATAATCCTTCACAGCTTCTTTTCTTTGCTACTGAGATTTTGATTATCGAAGTTCATTAAATCTTGGGTCTTAGATTTAAATTAACATCTATGAGCCAGTAAATTAAATTAAATCCCTTAACTTTTTGTCCTTCCTACTGGTGTTTGCCTTTATAAATCACCCCAGTCCTCCAGTAAAATAAAGTTGACTTGACAGCCAGGCATAGAGATCTTGGGGTGCCTCCTCTACTGCCTCTCCTTTCAGGTCCCACAAAGAAAAGCTGTATCCTATGACGGGGGTGAGGGTACAGGGTCCCAGGCGGGGATTGTCGGCCAGTGAGGGTGTCCACGGTGGAGCAGCGCCCACAGACAGCCATCTGAGGGGAGACTCCAGAGGAACCCGACAGAAAATGCTTCCATTTTCCCACCGTATGTCGGAGCAGGGAGTTTTCAACCCTGAAAGTGCAGTAGAACCACTTGGGGAGGATTTTATTTTTCATTCCAGGGCCTTGCCACGAACCAATACAATCAGACTTGGGGACTGGGACCTGGGCACCAGGGTTTTTTTAACAAGTTCCCCAGGGGTGACCAGTCAGTGGCCGGGGTTGAGAACCACCTTGCTAGAGGAAGCTGAGAACCGGCTGGGGGTGGGGTGAGAAGAGTGACTGTGAATGTCCCCTGGTCTGCTGGTGGACGTCTTGCTGCCTTGTGGAGCAGAGGAATAAAACCCACATGGAAGGTTGTGGAGCTGAGATATGGAGCAAGTCCAGATCCTGCTGACATCGTTTGAGACATTCCTGAAGCTAGCACTGTTCCTGGCAACTTCAGTTGCATGTGCCACACCTTTTTGGCTTAAGTCAGAATGACTTGGGTTTTCAGCCTTTGTAATGGCCATTACTCCTTACCTCCCTCTTCCCTGCCAAAATTTTGGAGGGGTGTTGGCATTTTAGGGTTTACACGAGGGACTTTATGCTTACCCTGTTTGCCCAATGTTTGTACTCCCTGTCTTCCACGTAATAGCATTTCTAGTTATGCTGCAAATAGCATAAATAAGAGCAGTGTTTCTCAGCTGCCCTTGCATCTGCAGCCATAACACTAAATCCCATGCAAGAGGACACAGGCAGGAGCATATTGTGGGAGCATCAGAGCCTTAGAAGAGACCAGAAACATGCCCCCTTGCCCTTTCCTCCATCCTTCCTCAATTTTACTACCTGAAACATGAATGCCACCATTTCTGACTTCAGGATGAGGCTGTTCCTTAGAAACGGCGGAGCCACGAGCTGGAGAGGAAGCCTGGGCCCTGAGAACTCCAGGCATCAGAGCCACCACACAGCCCTGTCCTGATCCTCCCAGAGTTCACTTAGGAGGAAGAGAAATAAATTCTAGCTTATTATGGCGAAGCTATTTTGGGTTTTCTGTCATCTGAAGCTGAGCCTAATCCTAACTAATGTACCCTATTGACGTTCATCTTGATGAATTTTGACCATCGCTTCAGTCTGAGGGTCCTGACGTCACCATTCAGCATCTTCTCCACCACATCCATCTCTCGGTCACCTGTTAACGAGACCAGCATGACCTGTGCCTCCATCCAAGTCATTAGCAAACAGGATTCAGAGAGGGCCGAGGACAGCAGCTTCCAGCCCGATGGGATCTCTCTTCAGGACGCTGGTCATCTAGCCAACTTGCCTTTGGACCCAGGGGTGGAGAGGTGTGTGGGGAAGCTGAGGAGTTTCAGCCTTAGATCAGTGGGTCTCGGATTCAAGGTGCAGCAGAATCACCCAGAAGGTTTGTTAAAACACAGATTGCTGAGCCCCACCCCCCGCGATTCAGTACGTCTGAGGTGGGGCCCAAGTATTTGCATTTCAAACAAGTCCCAGGTGATGCCCATACTGATGCTCAGGGAACACACTTTGAGAACTACTACCATAGGCTATGATTTTTGGTAGGATGGCAAGGTACAAAGGAGAAAGAATATTTAAAAGTAGTTTATGGAAATTCCTCAGAAAGTTGAGTGTAGAATTGCCATATGGCCTGGCAATGTCACATCTCGGTCATTATACACAAAAGAATTGAAAGCAGGGACTCGGACAGATAATTGTACACCAATGTTCCCAGCAGCATTATTCACCATAGCTAAAAGGTGGAAGCAACCCAAGTGTCTACCAACACATGCATGGATAAATGGAACATGGTATATACATACAACGGAATCTCATTCAGCCACGAGAATGAAGTTCTCACTTCTAGATGAGGAGGTGAAACTCAACAAGAAGATGGGTGACTACCTACCTGATCAATGTCTGCAGTCTGGCCTGCTTGCTGGACAGCTATTTCTGAAAGGCTCACCCTCAGGCATGACTGGGAGCCTCGGGAGCCCAGAAGCCTTTGGGAGGCCCCTCTGCAGTCCTCTGGCATCCAGGCATCTGCCTGAGCCCCTCCCTCCAGCCAGAAGTCATCTTTTTAACCAGCCACCTTGCAGCCCCCTAACAAGCCATGAGCCAAGTGTAAGCCATAAAGCCTTTTGCAGAAAAAAAAAAAAAAGGCATGAAGTCCTGATCCATGCTACAACACGGGTGAACCCTGAATGCATCATGTTGAATGATACAAGCCAGCCACAAAAGGATAAAATATTGTAGGAGCCCACTTATATGAAATACCTAGAATAAGCAAATTCATGCCAACAGCAAGTAGATTACAGGCTACCGGGGCCCCAGGGGTGGGGGCAGTGGGGAATTATTGCTTAATAGGTGCAGAGTTTCTGTTTCAGGTGGTGAAAGAGTTTGGGTGATGGATGTGGTACTGGTAGCACAATATTGTGAGTGTAATTAATGCACACTTAAAAGTGGTTAAAATGGTTTCTGTGTGTGTGTGTGTGTGTGTGTGTTACTACAGTTAAAAGTCAAAAAAAAAAAAAAAGCAGGCTATGGAAGGCAAGTCCTTGAGAAGACACGAGGGGATGGAACGGGGAGGGCTGCGGAGGATTGGATGGCCACACCCGGGCACCTCGCTGCACACAGGGCGAACGCACAGGTGCAGATAGTTTGGTGCATTTGATTTGGGGCGGCTGCGGGGGCACCTATGCAATGGCTTCTAGTTTCTCAGTGAAGCATATGCAAGAGCATGAACTGAAGCCAGGGGTGACGGCCGTGGGAGGGGAAACTATGGAACAGTCTGGGAGAGACCCCTATCCCGGGCAAGCGTAGCACATCCGGGGAGATCACAGGAGGGCCAGGCAGGGGTCAGTATCCGCCTGAGGAGTCAGTGGACTGACTGGTGCCAGTACATTACCGAGAGCATCTAACTATCAAACCATAAGCAGTTCCAAGGAGGGGACTGCCCTCTCTTCACCCAGATGTCTCCAGGCCCAGCAGAGGGCTTGGTTAGTGCTCAGCTCGCGTGTCAATGAGCACATGAAGTTCACTTTCTAATTTAGACCTGACCACCTGAAACTGCAGTTCATCAATTTTTACACGGGCGGATTTTTTTGTTACTGATAATGAATTACAAAAATAATTTATTTCATGGGTAGACATTATATAACGTGTGAATGTTTTAAGAGAGAGAACACTTCACACAACTGTAAGAATATTACACCTTAGAAAAACTGCTTATCACACTAATGCCAAGTGTAAATAGTAGGGAAAGCTGTGTGTGTGAGGGGGGTATGTGGGAACTCTGTACTTGCTGCACGATTTTTCTGTAAACCTACTACTTCTCTAAAAAAATAAAAAGCACCTGAAACAAAAAATGATGACAAAATGTACAATAACTAAATTCTGAAATGCAAAGTTTTCTTTCTAAAGCAGAGTGCTGCCACATGCAAGAAAGCTCCTGCCTTACTTCTGACCCACCAGGAGCAGCCAGGTTCCTGGCACTGTCCCCCTGGTGACATCAGAATATGGGGCTAACCTCTGGGCATTCGCAAGGTCTCCCCACACAGCCACAGAGGTGGTGATTAGCTGAAGATTGCTCCAGGCCCTGGGATGAAGAAATTAAGACCAGCAGAAAATCGAAGTCCAGCTCTGCCACTGAAGCAGAGGACAGTGTCCGGTTGTCCCAGTCTGCCTGGGACTGAGGACTGGGGGCCTAGGGGCTGGTCCCCGGCAAACCAGGACGAGCCGGTCATCCTAGCAGAGGCTGAACTCGGTGGGGAAAAAGCCCAAATAGTAGTTGTGCAGCAAGACTTCAGTTTGGACTTATGATGGGAGCAGACCGGCTTCGGGGGCCCCGATCAGAAGGGCCCTGTGCTTGGTTTAATGCTTTGCTACTGCTGTCTTGAAATTCTTAATTTTTTTAACAAGGGGCTTCTTGTCTTTATTTTATGTTGGGTCCCACAAATTAGGGTAGGAAGGGAAGCTGGGGGATAGATGGGGCTTCAGGTTTTATCCCCCCCACCCCCCGTGGCCTGATGACAGATTCTCTCTCTTTCTGTCCCTCTCCCTCCCTCTCCTCCTCTTTCTGGTTTAAGCAAAACCTATGCAAGGCATTGCTTTTTTCCATAAGAGAAGAAAAGGCCACGCTGTCTTAGCACAATTGTTAGTATTTAGACAAATCAGCTTGGTTCGAATACCACATTTGCATGGTGGATGTTGCCTCTCCCAGCAAGAAAAAGTGAGCAGAAGAAGGAACAGATGCAGTATTGGAAAAGTTTGAGACAGCGTGGCAGAAATACCAACTCAGGAGTCTCCAGGCGCTCACCGGGGGAGAAGGCACACACAACTGGATCAAAGGGGGAGACCTCAGTGAAGATGAAAGGGGTGATAATTGTAAGTTAACACAGAGTTTTATGATAGAGGTGAAAACAACAAGCCCTAGGTGGTGAAACCACGGGAGGATTAAAACTGGGGAGGATGTGGTGGCCCGGGGAGGGTCCTTTGATCCCTCCAGACTTTCTGCGTCCACTAGAATAATCCCAAAGCTCTATACTACAGTAACTTTAATTCTCTCCAAGTTCTTTCATTCCTTCTTTCTTTTCTTGGATGTTAAAATCAAGCTTTTCAAAGCCAAAGCTGTTTTCTGTGGCATTTACTTATAGGGTGTAATTTTAAATGTGGCACTTACCTAGGACAGGAGGAAGGAGAGCAGGGAGAAGGTAAATAGCGCTGAATTGGGTGTGCGAGTGAAGCGCGGGTGGCTTGGGCTGGATGTAAGGTCACCTTCTGCAACCAGCAGAGCCCAGCTGTGTCCACACCCCGACCGCACCTCCTAACAGGATTAATGTTCCCGGGATCCAGAGGGTGGCCGGAGAGGGCATCGCCCACGCCCCCGAGAGCGGCCGCTGTTCCCGCCGAGCCCGGGGGACCGAACCGAGGCCGCGGGGCCCTCGGCATCGCAGCTGCGCGAGCCGGCGCTCGGCTGCTCTGGGCGGCAGGACGCCCACCGCGGCGGCTTAGGTAGGTGGGGAGGGGCCTACGGTGAACAATGCAAAGTTCTTTGAGATTTTAAATGTCTTTTTCTTCCTGCCTTTTGGATGGGTGTGATGTTATGGCCGCCTGGTGGAGGAGGCCTGGGAATGGGAGCGTGAATCAGATGCAGGGATTCTGCGCCAGGCCCTGGAAAAGGCGCTCTCGCTCCTGTGTTTCTCTTCCCCCATCCCTTGCAGGGCAGTGATATGGTTAAGAATCTCTCTGGGGAGGTCTGTGCAAAGCATTCCAGGCTCCTTAGGGGGAAAACAAAGTATACTGTCAACACAAAGTATGACCCGGCTAGAAAAGAATACTTTTTAAAGCTTAGAAACCTTGGCAGAGTGTGTGTTTGGGGCCCCAGTTATAATAAACTAAGCGATGAATGACTTCTAGGCAGTGAGGCTAGACAAGAGAGAGGTTTCTAGGTGGCTGCCAATATGTTCAGGTGCTCTACAGCTCTCTTGCTAAAATGTCCTTACTGTGGAAAAGTGGTTCCTCTTTTAAGCTCTGCTTTAGTCATATTAAAATGCAGAACAGGGTTGCTGTATACGGTTCAAAAATTATCATGCTTATCCAGATAACTTGGTTGGGGTGTTTGTGAAGTCAACACAAGCCCGCCTTGGGAAATAGACTACGCTTGTGCATTAAGGTAAAAATTCCCAGTAAAGTGATTATTTAAAATATTTAAGGAAATGATGACTAGGTCAACTTTTCATGGAAGACAGAGGTAATTGAAAGAAATTATTGCTGGATCGACATCATCTGATTTCAAAACATGTGCATCTATTCAGTTTGTAACACCTTAAGACAATTTTCTAGGCTTGGTCTGACAACTGTTTCATATTATGAAGATCTATTTTTAGCAGAAGGTTTTACGGAGTGGTCCACAAGAGGGCAGTATTTGACAAGGGTTTGATAGAAGTGTACAGTAACAGCGTAAATATAGGAGTTACATAAGTTTCATTTGTTTTATTAACAGTGAAATTAGTGGAAAATACTTGTGTTCCTTCCAGCAACACAACTGAAGTAAGGGAAGCTGTGCATGCTTGTTTTCCACGCGGGATAAATAGTTCTTAAAGCAGCATATCTTAAGTTGCAAAGGGTGTTTGTTTTATAATTTTCAAGATGAAAGCAGCAAAGGAACTGAAAAGGATTTAGGTAGCACTTTACAAGCCCCAGATTGATCCCACTGGCTTGCTAAAAAGGAGTTTGGTTGTTTTAACTCAATCTCCAACTCACTATATACCCTCCCTGGGAAGCTGTTCAAATTTGGCTGCCTTCCATATTCTAGGAAAAGCTCGAAGCCAGAGCCAACTGTGGGTTTGACTGAGGTGGCGGAGCAGCAAGAGAAGTTGCAGGGGGTGTGCAGGAGCCGGGGCCATCCTAGCTCCACCCATGCGCAGTGGTGATTGTGGTGATGGTGAGGAGGTGTGCCTGGCTCGTTTAAGGTGGTCAATAAATGTTAGTTTCTCGTCTATTCACTTGGTGTGCAATTATTCCCTGCCTTGGGTATTGCTTAATTTTTGTTGGTGTATTTACAATTGAAAGAATAAATACACATGATAAACAAACTGTACAAAATGTTGTATGATTAAAAACATAACAGACCTGCTCCTTACAGGTATCTATCTACTATCAATGTTTCTGTTTTTGTTTTGTTTCGTTGTTCCCTGCAGAAACTTGCCTAGATAGAGACATGTACATGCCATAAAATTTTTATACAAATGGGGGCCTATTATATAGACAGTAGTGTATTCCTTGCTTTTTTGTTCAACAATGAATCTTGGAAATCTTCCTATACCATATTGCTTAACTTTTTCCATTTTATTTCCCCAGTGAGACGTATTCCTCATGGGCAGGAACTTCGTGGTTTTACTTTTCCCCTTTACCCCACAGTGTCAGAGAGAGTGCGATGAACCTGTTAGGTGATTAATAACTGCTCTGGGATTGATTGGCTGGAGCATCAGTCTCTTCTCGTCAAGGAGGGGCAAGGAAGAAGGAAGAGTTATAATCAGATTGAGGAATTTTTTTGTTGTTCATTTCCAAAAAGTAAGAACTGCAAAGAGTACATTGGGTCATCTTGTCTAGTATTTTCCTTAGTCTCTAATAAATTAACTTGAAATTGACTGTAAATACCTTGCATTACTTTGGTCTGTGAGCTCCTCTTATTTGTTATTCAAAGGTGAGCTATACCTATGAGTTGCAGGTCTTCATAGCTTCGTTATTAAAGATTCGTTGCTCTGTGATGATGAAGTAGGAAGGAATCCTCAGAAGCCAAAGATGATATTAGTATGGGTTTAATGGGTCCATGCCATGTAGCCCCACAAATCGATCGACAGTTGTCCTTCATCTGAAAGATTGTGTATTAGGATAGTTGAAGTGATAAACAAAAATCTTAGTCCTTTTTATACTATATCCTATGTTTAGCTTTCATAAGCTTGATGTTCCTCAAAGAACTATGCATAGTGTTATTTAGAAATAGTCTAGTGTGAGCTCCCAAATTTTTTTCAAGTCACTGCGTAGTTTTAATGGTGAGTTACTGCCATTTCCTACTGAATAAAAGCTAAGTTTCTTTGTTTGGCACAAGATCACAGAGAATCTGGAAGGTCAGCCTGTTTTTGCAGTCTTAGATTCATAAGTCAGCGAATGGTTTCCCAAATGTGCCCCCACTTTCTTGACTTTGGGCCTTTTTCTCCTTGTTTGCCCTTAGAAATTCTACCAGTTTCTTAAGGTGCAGCTTCAGTGCTACCATCTGCCTCCACTCCAGCAGACTTTGGGGGTATGCTCTGCACAGATGCATTTGGGGCTCTGGGGAGACAGCATGCAGAAGGCAGTTACTCCCATGTGGGGGTTCTCTAGGTAACAGGGACCACCACCACGTACAGTGCTGCAACAAAGGTCTCGAATGTTCTACAGGAGAAGACAGAGGGAATGATAACCTAGCAGTGGGGATTAATTTTGTGGTTTTGCAGAGATAACACTTGAGTTAGTTTTCCAAGAGTTTGAAAGCCTTGATTGGTCAGTTGTAGTCATTGGAAGAATATTCCAGGCCTGCACAAAGGCTGCAAGCAAGCATTGACTAACAGTGACAGATGGGTGGTGGTGGTGCTGGGTGATAGTCTGTGGCTGAAGGATGAGGTGCGTATGGACATGCCTGGAGGCAGACCATGGCTAGGTTCTGAAGAGACTCGGTTGTCATGCTCAGAAATTTTGAGTGGAAAGTCATGGGAGAAATTCATGGAAGAAAGTCATGGACGGATGATGATTGTGCTAATCATGACAGGGAACATAAGGAATCCAGGGAGGGACAGAGGGGAGAATTACTTGGGTGTTGTCCATGGTGAGTTTAGGGTGCATTTGGAACCTCTAATTGGTCATTTCTAAGAAGGTTTGGTGAGTACTGATGGGGCATAAGAGGGGACGTGTGAGTAAAGGGTTAATAAATCCCTTTTTCCTTCTCTATGAAAAAATGACCTACGGTTAACTTTCTTGCTCTCTTTGCCCAGAAACTTGATAAAAGTCAATGCCCACTGTGTTACCAAGCAGCGTTGCTTACAGTTAAAATGACCCGTGATTGGTAACTGCACATGGCCCCAGGGGACCATGAATGCCCACGACTCCCTGGTAAGAAGGCAGAGCTTTGGGCTTCCGGTGAGGTGACTTGGCTTCCCCCAGTGCAGGCACTCCCCTTGCTGGTACAGGAAGCTTTGCCTGGGGACTCGTCCAATACAGATTGGTTCCTGATGTATGGGCTGCTAAACCTGCGCCCACCTGTATGTTCTCATCCCTTCAGCTCTGAGCTGTGACTTAGAGGACTGAAAACCAGGCCCTGGGCTGCCCTTTCCTGCTCTGTGCTCCAAGGGAAGCCATGGCCAGGTGAGGTTCCATAGGTTCACCTAGGAAGTATAGGATTTATTTGTAGGTGACAGGTAAAATGTAATTTCTTCTCTTTCTGCCCATAAAAGGGGTTATTTTTTCCTCTGTTAATCGCTGCCTATGAGCATCTAGCACAGTAGAGGCAGGTCACACAGGAGATGCGCAGTCAACTGACATCAACTACTTGTTGATTACCTTCCATGTTTCAAGAACTGTGCTGGCTGCCAAGATATAAATATTTGTAGATAAATCCCTTCCCTCAAAGAATTCCACGCTATTAGCCAGAAAACACCTGTATTTTGTTACAGCATGTGGAAGGGCAGTGACTTGCAAGGTTGATATTAACTGTTGATATTATTATCTTAGAGCAGCTAAAGTGAACCCTCAATTAGGACCCATATTATAAAGTATATCTGTTACTTCTTTTTAGGGTTACATTTAAATTCTCAAATTTTCCTCTTGTGATGGTTAGGTTCATGTGTCAACTTGGCCAGGTAATGGTGCCCAGTTGTTTGGTCAAGCAAACACTGGCCTAATTGTTACTGTGAGGATATTTCATGGACTTAAATCATCAGTAAGTTGATTGCATCTATGGCTGATTACACCTATGATCAACTGATGAGATTACCTTCGACAATGAGAGACATTTCATCCAAGCATGTGGAAAGCTTTAAAATGAGAAGTAATAATGTCAGCAGTCAGAAGAGAAAATTTTCATCTCTACTTCAGCCTGGGGAATTCGTTGAAAACCTTCATTAGAGTTCCCAGCTTGCAGTCTGCCCTCCAGAATTTGGACTTACGCATCTCCACAGTTGCATGAGACAATTTTATAAAATCTCATAATATTTACAGTATCTCCTCTCAATTCTGTTTCCCTAGAGAAGCCTAATACACCTGTCTTTTTCCAACTAATTAATAATCTTCATCATCATCATTATCATCATTTTTGCTAACCTTATTGAATACATATTGTTTTCCTAGAACTATGCTACGTGCTATATAAGGATTAGATAATTGAGTCCTCATAACAGCTCTGTGAGGTAACTACTAGAACTTTTCCCATTTTACAGATGAGAAAATTAAGTCACAAAGAGGTTATGGGGCCTCTCCAAGTTGGTGGGACCAGTATTCAAAACTGGAAGACGGATTCCAGAGTCCACTCTCTCAGTCGTTCCACCATCTGCTTCTTGCTGCCACCACCACAGTGACATTTAGGTGAGCTGTGAAATGTGTTCTAGTCACTTTATCTGTTTGGGCCCTTAAAAGGATGAAATTGTGTCTTGTGTATGCCGGGAAGTAAAATAAAGTGTTTGGATTGTTCTTCAAATGTTTCGTATGTGCAAGAGATTTAGGACAGATGTAGTAAAAATGCTTAGTTCCCCTTGATGAATCTGCTAAGAGAGAAATCACAAACTGTTCCTGCCCTGCCTGTGCAGGACTCTAAAAACACACACGAAGAAACAAAACTTGGGATCTGAAGTTAGAAATTAATGTCTAACATATTTCAGTTAAACTCAGGCTATGGGGCTTTTTGGTTTTACTTTACCATACATTTGCTGGTTTAATTTTATTCTGTCCTTGTGGAAATCTTGGATAATTTTATTTTAAACTTTAATTGTGCCTTGGGGAATTTTAGAAGTGTTGTGATGAGTTTAACTGCGGTAGAGTGTTCTGCATACCAATATCGAATTTTAACGAGCCACGGGAAAGTGGAAAGACATTTCATCTGCCCAACTTTGCTTGATAAAGGCTAGAAAGGCTTTATTTCTCTTTCTTTTTTGTAACCAGAGAAACTTCCACCCTCTCTATCCCTCTCTCCCCAGCCCTCATCCCCCACTCCCGAATTTCACCTTCTAGTTTCTGACCCTCAGTTGCTCATCTGCTCCCTGGCCAGCCCGGTGTGAGCTCCGTCTTCCGTGTTGCTTGCCTCTCCTGCTCCTCTCGGCATCACCTGTCCCTTCCTGTCCCAGGCCACTGGGAGAGGTGACGGGAAGGCTGGACTTCTCTTAACTTCCCTGTCCCTAAATCCCCAGGGCACCACACACCCAAGGCTATGTGTCTAAGTAGAGTTGGCATGATCTGCCATCCAAATGGGACATTTTGCGAATGGACATTGCAGGATGTCAATACAGGATTTATTTATATGACAGGCAAAAAAAATACAAATATTTAAAATTAATTAACTTATTAATAATTACAACAGGATGTCAGGCACAAAGTGACAGGCCCAGGCAAGCTGAGATGAAGGCCACTGAAGTAAAGCTGACAGTTTCTGAAGGTTTGGGAACAGAAGGGCAGGCAGAGCAAGAAGCAACTCAAAGTTGAATATCACTCATCACCTTCTGGAAAGTCCCTTAGCATTCCTACCCCGGTGGCTCTCAGGAGCTTGGTTTCTTCAGGGCCCTCCCTGCTGCCTGACTCGAGGAGTCCTATAGGGCAGCCGCTAGCTGCATGTGGCAATTTAGATGGAAATTAATTTAAGTGAAATAAAATTTAAAGTTACCTTAGCCAAGTTTCAGATGCTCAGTAGCCACATTGTTGCTAATGGTGCCCCACTGGACAGCACAGAAATAGAATATTTCCATCCTTGCAGAAAGTTCTCTTGGACAACACTCTGCTTTCCTCAAATCTCCCTGCTTGCTTCCAAGGTCCTTTTTTCTCACCTCCTCAACACACACACACACACAGGCACACACACACAGATGCTGCCTGAGGAAAGTCCAAATTCCACTCATATTATGCAGAAAAATTGGCCGTTCAGGCTGTGCCAGAAGGGCCTCTTTTCTTTCCACTGAAAATAACTGCCAATGCTCCTATAGGTGTTTTCGTAAAAACCAAAGACCTGTCTCCCTTGAGATCGATTCTCTCTCTCCTGGAAGGCAGAAGTATCTACAGTCAGTTCTTATTTCTCTACAGTTATGGCACTGATTCTAGAATGTGGCATGTGGAAACAGTTTTATTACTTTATCATCAGATGGTGTGTAAAGAAGTACAAGAAGTTCTAAGTCAAATCCTTTGTTTATTTGGCTATAAAAAAGCAAAGAGAAGAAATGAAAAAAGAGTTACAGCTCAGCTTTAGGCACAGCACCAACTTTTAAAAAGAAAGTATTGGACTTGTACTGAGGAATAGCCTGTCTGAACTCCGCTTAATAATCTTGCCAGATGGCCATCTAAACAAATGAACCAAAGCAAAACAGGCAAGATTTGTTGTTTCATTGCAGTCAAAAGTAACTTTTCTATCACTAAAAGTAAATAATTTTATATTATGGTGTTGTGGCTTACATAACAACTTATATTGTGAGGCATGCTAGAAAAGAGTCATATTGCAGAAAATGGTAAACATTTGTCTTCAAGAGGGGATTATTCATTTTGTCTAGACAATGCCAAGGGTGTAAGTTTATGATCCAGTTTTGCAATTGATCATCAGACTATAAAATTTCTAAGGCTTAAGCCTCTGCTCAGAGACTTTTGTTGCTGGAGTTTTCTCAAAACCATCTTCCTTCTAGCCTCAAAACTGTGAGCCAATAAATTACTGTTGTTTAAGCCAACTCACTGCACAGTATTTGCTTCAGCAGATGGGAAACTAAAATAGAAGAGCACCTGACACTGCAAGGCAGGCTCTAACTGGGGCCAGGATGGGGGTGGAGGAAGAGCCCCAGAGGGGCAGAAAGGAGAGCTGTGGGCGCTTTCTCACCAGAAGGACTATGGAGGGGGGAGGTGCTCACAAAGCCAAAGTAGAGTGGACCCACGCCTGCTTTCCAAAGCATGTTCCAGGGAGAGGCTATCATGCACTAGAGCGGCCGTGTGGGAAAGGTAGTGTGGCATGTCACGGTCTAGGATGGCTTAAGACCATCCTCCAAATCTCCCAGGACCCAAGGAAAGGTGCAGAAGTTTGCGACAGGGCCAGGAAGCTGGAAGGGGGCATGGAGGGGGTGACGCAGGGATGCCATCAGTAGCTGTGGCATGGGCCACAGCTGGAGCCTGGAAACCAAGAGTGGATGACGGGGTGTGTGTGAGGGAATGGAGAGAGAAAGCCAAAAACCAGGTGGAATGACTTTTTCCTCAGCAGATGACAATACATGGCTTTTGAGATGCAGATACTGTCCCCCTCATCACCAGCCCAAGGAAAAAGGAAAAGGGAAATAACTTGGGTACATTAAGTTTAATCAGGAATAATAGAGCCTGGAGAAGATCCCAACAATACAACAATTCAGTAACTAATGGCAGTACAAGTCTGGGAGAATGGCTGGGTGAATTATAAATGATATTGGGACAATTTGTCAATGATTTGAAAAAAGAATAAATCTAGATTTTTTACCAAAACAATCTAGATAGGAAAAAAAATTAATATGAATAAAAGCTGAAAGAAAATATTAGGGAATGTCTTCTGATACCTGAATATGGGAGGCCCATTAACCTATAAATGAGTGAAATTTTAAAGGAAAATGCTGACAGATTTAGTGATATAAAAAATTTAAAAATTTTGCATGCAGAATATCTCATAACTGTACTTAAAATGCACATTAATTGGGAAAAATTATAGCAAATAATACAGAAGTTTAAATCTTAGTTTATATCAAAATAGATATAATATAAAAAGCTCCTAAAAAATAAGAAAATGTTAAATCCCAAAAGATAAATAGGCAAAGGATGTGGATTGACATATTTGAAATAGGAGTTGTAAATGGCTGATACAGAAAAATGTTTAACATCATTAGCTGGTAATAAAGAAATATAATTATAAACAAGAAAGATATGTCTTTTTATACCTATTGTTCCCGTTTGCTAATGCTGCAGTTATGCAAAATAACAGAAATGGATTGGCTTTTATAAAGGGAGATTTTTGGTTACAAATTTACAGCTTTACAGCCATAAAAGTGTCCAAACCAAGGCACAAACATGACTATACCTTCACTGGAGAAAGGCCATTGGCATCTGGAAAACCTCTATTAGCTCAGAAGGCACGTGGCTGGCGTCTGCTTGCTCCCAAGTTGCATTTCAAAATGGCGCTCTCCAAAATGTCTCTAGGCTTAGCTTCTTGGGGCAAACTCTGAGCTAGTATCTCCAAAGCATCAGCAAATGTCTGCTTTCAGTGGCCGTCTCCGAAATGTCCGTTGCAGCTGCAGCGCTGAGCTCCTTCTCCCTGAGCTCTTACAGGGCTCCAGTAAACTAGTCAAGACCCACGCTGATGGGCAAGGCCACTGATGGCCTGGGCCACATTTCCATGGAAATAATCGAATCAAAGGTATTACAATTGGGTGAGTCACATCTCCATGGGAACAACCTGATCCAAAGACTCCAACCTAATCAACACTGCACTAATACATCTGCCCCCACAAGATTGCATTAAAAAACATGGGGTTTGGGGGCACATAATACATCCAAACTGACACACCTATCTAACTAGGAAAGATTTCAATAATAGTCATTGCAGACATGCTCACACTTTGCTGCTGAGAGAGTAGACTGAACCAAATCATTTGGATAGTAATTTGGCAATCTGTAGTAAGAGTTTAAAATAGTATAAAATTGGAAAAACCCCACATTTTCCAAATAAGGGGATATTTAAGGAAATCAGTGTGTACCCACATGCTGTACTATTATCCAGCTAATAAAATGGGGGCATCTGAAAATATTTCATATTAAGGGAAAATGCATATGCTGTAATAAGTGGTCAAAAGCAACATGCTGAATTATATATACAGGGTGAACACAGCTATACAAATAAAAATGCATGGAAGTAGTTTGGAAAAAATACAAAATCTTTATTGTAACTATTGGTGATTTTATTTTCTTTCTATGTTTCTAAAGGATAAAAGAATTCTAAATTGGAAAATTATTAATAAGCAATACATGCTTTTAACTTCACTGCAAATTTAATGATTCGAGATGATTTTGTTGGCTAATATATTTGTTTTCAAGCTATTTAAATGATGACGATGTTGATGTCTCAGATAACATTTAAATGGCCCTTCTTGTGCCAGGCACTGTACTGACCACTTTATACATATTCTACTCTCAGCCCCTCTGACTGTAGTGACGAAGGCAACAGGGAGCAACTTTTGCATTAGCCAAGGCATTTTGTAACATCTGACTTGAAAAGTTTTCATTACAGCGAAATCAGTCTAGTAAGGAATGTGCCTCAAACCAGGAGTTGCTGGGAAGATGATATTAAAGAGCTACCAAGAGATCCACTAGCCAGCTGGCTGGCTGAAGACATCTTGTCTGGGGTCCGAGGCTAGTCTGTCTGCAGGTTTAACTAGGAGGGAGCAAGTTGGATTGTTTCCAGGTTACCCAGGGCTTGCTGTGCTTGGGGAATTGATTCACAGTCAGCAAACTCGTGGGAGGCTCTCGGGTCAGCTGGTGGGCCTGCATCTTGCTGCTCAGGGAGACATAAGTGTTGCTCAGCACATCAGATCTCAGCTGTTTG